>JABRWK010000063.1:151632-171223 GCA_013372445.1 Hypothenemus hampei
AAAATCAATTTATCTTGAACAGTTCCAGAGATATTCAATTTTTTAATATTTCTTGCACTCTGTACATTGGCAATGAATATCTTCCCAACCACTGATCGGATTTGAATGTTGTTTTTTTTTTGAATTGTAGCCCTGTTATGGGTGAATATCCTCTAGCAAGGAGATGTCCAAAAAATAAAATCTCCATATTGTACAGGGCGTATAAAAAGTGTAGCATTTTCTTCGCCAAAGTTTAACGCCTTCTGTGGACAATAGCAGGTGGCTGAGATATATAAAAACAATATAGTGATGTAGCCTTGTGTTTTATGAGTATTTTGCTTTTTTAAAAATCAATTTATCTTTAATCCTTCTCGAGATATTCAATTTTTCATTTTTATATAATTTAGCGTTGGGCCAACTGATCTGGGAAGGGGCTCGTATAATAATAATATAATATATATGTAATAATATATGTAAAACATGTTAAGTGACAAATGTAAACATTAAAATTAAAATAAATAAAAATTAATATAATTAAAATTATTGTTACTTAACATTTTTTTGATATCCGCAGCTAATGGCATATATGGGCGAAAGAGTGAATTAAAACCTATTATCTGTGATTAGAACTTTGAAATCTGTAATATAAGCACTTAATAAGATTTTGACGTAGAAATGTAAAAATTGTGTATATTGTCACTTAACATGTTTTACGACCGAACGCCTCGTATGTTCCCTATAGACTCCTAAACCATTCAACCGATTTTGATCAAATTTGGAGGGAATCCTTAGCTTGAAAAAGAGAATGTTCCTGTGAAGTTTGGTTGCAATGAACTAAAACGGCGAAGGAAACCAATTTTAATGATTTATACGTTTAGGACACAATAATGAAATGAAATATTGTTTCCAAGATTTGTTCTAAATGTAGGAATTTTAAAATTATTATTTGCTAAATAATATTTATGTATATACATATATAATATTTAATGAAATATAATAAAATTTAAACTTTCTGTAATTTTTTAATATTAAATAATTATAGTTATTTATCTTATTAGATACTTTTATTTAGTTGCCTAATTATTTTTACTTAAAACATTTTTTGAGATTTTTAGTCGTTGATTTAAATAATATTCCAGAGAAGTTTTCGGCCCCGTTAAATTAAAAATTATAGTCTATTCATTAAACTAGTAACTAAACGAACCTCTTTTGCAGTATGCTATGACATATTTAGTCATGAACAGACCACTTTCAACGCGCTTTACAAAGATTAAAATTTCGATGCAGGTGTTATAAAAAAGGTTTAAACATATCATTTATGGTAAAGTACTTTCCCCAAGTTTTTTTTTAATGTAAAATTATGTTTCCAAGATTTGTCCTAAATGTATGGATTTTAAAGTTATTATTTTCCAATTAATATTTTACAAATTAATGAACTTTTAAATAATTATAAAATTATTTACCACAACTAATACGGCATGACTAACATCGATTAAATAATCAAAATAAAACGATTAAAAAAGTAGAAAGCTAAATCCGTTGTTGAGCGTTTGTTGTGAAAGTGGAACGTGAATTTAGTGGTTTTCTTATTGCATATATTAACGGTTGCTTCTCTAATACAGAGCAACAGTAAAAATAATGGAAAATTCATCTAAAACTGAACATGTAAATATCATTAAGGAATGGTTAAAGAAGCAACAGCATTTGCCTCAATTAATAAGTAAGTTTATATATAAATCTTACGAGCTAGACAATGACAAGATTCCTTTTTAGATGATACTCTTCTCATTCGATTCCTGCATACCTGCAATTTTAGTATCGAACAAACCAAAAATCTAATTGATCTGTTTTACACTTTGAGATGGCATACTCCAGAAATTTTCACCGACAGAGATCCAGCATCTCCAGAGATTCAAGAAATCTTTCAGAATTTGTAATTAATACAATGTTTGTGTGCTATATTTTAGCATTTAATGAACTTTTTAGTGACTTCATACCGATGCCGAAACTATCCAAAAACAATGAAAAAATATTTGTTTACCATATAAAAACACCAGATCCAGCCAAGTACCATTTCATTAATGCACTGAAAGCATTTTTTATATTTGCTGATGTCCGAATGGCTATTGAAGAGAAAATTCCCGAAGGAGAAATTCCTATTTTCGATATGACTAATTTCACTTTGAAACATTTAACAAAAATTAACCTACATGTTCTTAAAAAATATATGATCTATACACAGGTGAGTGCATTTACAATTCATGAATAAGTCTTCAAGTAAACTGATATAACAGGAAGCACATCCAATAAAGCTAAAACAAATTCATCTGATAAATGTTCCTAGTTTTCTGGACAGATGTATGCAAATTGTGCGACCTTTCATGAAAAGTGAAGTTGGAAAAATGGTAAGAATCTTATTGAACTCAATGAAAATAAACGCTAGAAATTTAACAGGTACACACACATTTGCCCAATTCATGTACTCTCTTTGATTTTTTACCAAAAGAGTTGCTTCCAATTGAATATGGAGGTGAGGCTGGAAGTATACAAGATATTAAGAAATGGTGGCTTGAAAAAATTATGGAACACAGAGATTATATTAACGACTCTTCCAGATGGGCTGTAGATGAATCAAAAAGAACCTGTGATAATAACAATTCGGAAAAAAAATGTTCGGTTTGGAAGGAAGTTTCAGATCTTTGGCAATTGATTAACAATAATTTCAAAGGTCTACTGTAACAAATAATAAATACATATTGCAACGCATAATTAACAATATTTAGTTTATAGAAACATACAACAAAATAAAAGAATTTCAAGCCCACAATTTGAACAATAAAAATTTATATTTACATATTTTCTTATTCCAAACAATAAATTTAACTTCCATATGACCAATCTTCATCAGACATATTTCCTTGTTCAGTGTTCCTTGCCAACATGTAATTGTCCATATCAATTGATCGGCAATTATTTATGGAATATCTCAATTTTTCAGCCATCACTACTTCACTTGAATAAGGAGGTAATCTGAGTTGAAAGAAGCAGGTCTGAGCAGTAGGCAGACCGTTAATTGCCTTGTCCACCTTCATAACCTATTGAAAAGTCATAAATTACAGAATGTTTAAACATTAAGAAGAAAGAGTTTTACTTGAAATCTTTGTGAAAGATCAGCTAAGTTTGCTGGTAACCGCGATCTACCAGAAACAAAACGCATAAATAACACTCTCTCGTTATCAGTAAAATTCTCCAAAATATTCCACAACCATTTCACGAGTTCGTGGTCCTCATTTAGTTCTCTGTATCTAAAAATGTCATCATTGCTAATTGAAAAACCATTAATATTCTAATTGGTAGCTGTTACCTAACAATTTTCTTTAAGACATTAATAGATATGTGAGACATTCCACAAACTAATTGTTCCAAATGATCAGCAGTCATTAAAGAAAGTAAGGGTACAGGTATAATGCCCGACATTCCTTCTCGTATAGCAGCCACCTACAAAAAGTTCGCATTAAATCTGTTTAAGTCAATATCAAAAACCTATTACCTGTAAATCAAATTCTTGCAACCTATATTTGATTACTTGCTCATAGTATTGGGTCCGGTTCTCAAATGTTAAAGGTATATTTTCACCACCATGAGTTATAGGAACGGTCTAAAATTTCCGATAAATCAGATTATTTAATGTATTACAATATCATGAAATGAAAGTCAATCTTCGTGGAAACGGGGGAAGTTTGCGCCTATACTAAGTCAGGACTTCACCCAACCGAATTTCCAAACATTAACTTCCTTCCCGGCATAGCCTGTAAAGAGACGTATGACAAATTTGCTCAATAAAGAGCTCAACTAATTATACTCTTTACAGACATTGTAATTTGATCTAACGATATAAGTTTTATGAATATTTCTTTTTAACCTGCTGAATTAAAATTTTAAAGTACCTTTCCGGTAGAATTTTGTCCTTCGAATGTCTGTAAAGGAATCGTATCGTGGAAATTAACGGCAGTCACTCCTGATTGTTCTATATCTCTGAGTGATCTTAGAGTTTGCATATACATGGAATCCGTATCCTCCAAGTCCACCACAGTAACCGGTTCACCTACTATCAATTTCCAAATAATCGGAGCCAGCGGAATCGCCAAAGGCTTTTTCGTTCTTATTGCAACTCCAAATAAAATACCTGTTATTCCCAAACATAACAAGTGTCAATTAAGAAACATTTAATTTTGCAATTACGTACCGACAAACTTAAACCATGATAAATGTTGGGGCGACGTTAGAGTTGGATTCAAAAGGAACTTGTCCCGATTAAATCCTTCATCGTTTAGGGCGTTCGGAGTAGGAATGAGAAGCGGGACCACATTAGTGGTTATTTCTTGACACATTTCCGTTATTGTGTCATCAAAGACGCCCCCTGCATCGTCTGCCCCTTCTCCAACCTATAAAAATTTCAATTCTACTCTAATCAAAGCTCATATTAGCATGATTAAAACATACGAGTTTCACTTTCCAAGCTCTTGAAGGTAGTCGTAACTCTTGGGGATTGATGTCTACGACTTGTTTGGCCACCTGAATAAAAATTGGTTTAACTTTGCGACCTAAAATAGAAAAAAAACGAATTAAACAATTTAATGTCCTACAATAAGTGTTGTGAAATTTGTAACTTTTCTCTTATTTCATAATACTTTTGACTTTGTAACGACAATAAATTAAAAGAAAGACTTCAAGGAGAATTGACAATATTGTATTTACAGATAAAATACAAACCTTCTTGAGATATCCTTCTGACAATAATTGGAGGTCCATAATTTTTCCCCTGGACCATAGTCTTGCCTATGCAACGTACAAAAGGCAAAGTGTACACCCTGGGAGCTAAAAGTGGACGTAATTTTGGAGAAACAAGACCCTCCAATGGAGGAACTTTAAAATCTGCTTGTTGTGCACTTAAAGGCATTAAAGTCCAGCACGAGTATAATTTGTCGGAAAAGTTATATAAGAATTTCAACCTAAAATAGAAGTTAAGGGTATTGACGCAAAAACTATGATAAACAAATACCTAGCTTGGATAGCTTTAATTGAACAGTTCTGCAAATGTCCAAATTGTGGTGGTATTTTGCTTGGTAAGCCGAATGTTAAGGTCTGAGTGACTCCTGGAATTCGCTTTGGTAATGGAGGAGCTGTCCAGGCCGCACTGTGAGATCGCCCTGTAAAAAATACTTATTACTTACCCTTTGTACTTTTACATAATATATCACCTGTCGAAATCTGTTTAATACCCTTATCCGACAATTCAAAAATCAATTCGGGCTCGCGTACCAAAGAAACATGAGGCAAACCACACTGTCCTTCAGAGTTCATTCCCCATCCAAATACCTATAATATAATAACATTCGGAAACAAATTCTTAAATCCAAATATATTAGAATACCTTTCCACATTTGCTCAAAATAAGCACATGCTCAGTACCCACGGCAAAATCTTCAATGAAGTAATCTTCCAAGCTGCTTAATTGATACGGCAAATACGGTTTTCTACCTCTGTTCCAGGGCCAAAGAGGCTAAAATTTAGACGAGAATATACTATTTTTTAATGGAAAAATAGATGTATACTCACTCTGTCTGTGCCACAAACGAATAATTTTCCACTTTTCGTTAAGAAGACCGTCAAATTGGTGCCGCAACCGACCTTTTTTATAAAGACTCCACATAACGCTTGTACTTTTTGAGGAATCGACTTCGTCGTCGTGTGACCCAAACCTAAAGTAATGAGAATTTAGAGAGGATATTATTGAATTTTATTTTTTGTGAGGAGTAATACCTAGTTTGCCGTAGTCGCCTTCTCCAAAAGTCCAAACATCCAGACCGTCTTGGGAAATACAAGCTGTATGATTTAAGCCACAGGCTACTTGTCCTATTTTATAACCTTGAATCACATATAGTGTCAGTGCAATATAAGCGTTTCATTAAAATATTGAATGCTTACTTTCCAAGGCTGTTACACGTTCTGGCAATTTTTTATTAGAAGTAGAACCTAGTCCTAAACGGCCATAATCACCGTTTCCAAACGTAAACAGCTTACCGTCACTAGTCACCACGGCACTATGTTTAAAACCACAAGCAATCTACGGACCAAAGAAATATAAAAACGATACATTCATGAAGAACTTTTAAAAACAGACCTGTACAATTTCTAAGTTTTGCAATGCATCAATCTGTCTCGGTCTTCTTTGCCTGTCGCTATTTCCATGTCCCAATTTACCGTAGTCTCCATCGCCCCAAGAAAACACTTCGCCGCTCTCGGCCAATGCTAAACTGTGTCCGTCCGAGCCAACCGAAGTTGCTAAATCGGTTATAACGAAACCCTGTAGACTAGAAATAACGCTTAAAGAATGAAGATCATCCGAGTTGCCTTGTCCTAAACGTCCATAGCTTCCTTCTCCACATGCCATCACTGTTCCGTTTGTTAAAATAACAAAAGTACAATTTTGTCCGCAAACAATCTTTCTCGCTACCGAGAAGGATTCTACTAAAAGGGGTGTGGAGGAGCTAAATCCCAGTTCGGCTAACTGACCATGTCTATCGGAACCCCAGAAATATGCCTTAGGTAAATGTCAAACTAACGTTAATTAGTTTATTTAAAATTTGGAGATTGTTATACTTTGCATTTGCCGCCAATTTCCCAATCTTGTGGCCTTTGTGCTGCCCACTGCATTATCTGTTCGTCTTGATTTATGCTCCAATATACATTCTGAATAGCGGAAGGATGGAATTCTTCGTCTAAGGTTTGAGTCACATTGACTACATTCTCTGGAAGTTCCGTGCTGCAATTTCAATCAGAACTTTATTAGATATTTTTTTTATTCGAAAAATAGGTACCGTTTGATTAAACTTTCAGCCATTTGTGATGCTAAACTGAAAGAATGCAGCCAATGATAATCCTGTATAATTTCCAATTCACCCCTGTCGTTAAACGGTACTAACTTATAACAAATAACTTTCTCTAAATCAAGAATGATAGCTAGAGAGGCGAGGCTCTTTAAATAAACACTATGCATCAGCTGAACTCCAATAGAAACTTGCAGTTTTTCAGCATTGTATTGGTTTAATAGCATTTTGGATAAATGTGTAGCCAAGCCCTTGAAGAATGGAGAGTTTTTCATTCCTAAAATAACCTTTAAAATGTCCTGTAAAACGATTATTTAAAATGTTCAACCTCTGACTCCTTTCTTCATTAGAGCGCATCTCACTGCAGCTAATGGCAAATTTTTCTCCAAGTCTTCAACAGAGTAATTGAGCAAATTTATCTCTTTAGAACGTGAAAAAGCAATAGCTAAACTATTCAAGGGTTCAATCCATTTTAACCCATTAGAGTCAACACCACCAGTGCCAGTTAATGTGTAGACTAAACTACCATCGTAAAGGGACCAAATATTGACCACACCACTGGGTCCTTAGAAACGAAAGTTTCCAGTTAATTACATTCCATGCACAATAACAGCTCATACCTTTCAAACAACCACTGGCAAGTAATAAACCACTCGAATGTATAGCCAGGCTCGTAACGGAATTGTATGAATGGCCCTGTGAAGAAAATATGAAAGTAGGCACTTCGTTTTTCACATTTTTTTCATCGGGGATCTAAAAATATTCAAAATAAATATTCAAATATCAAAAAGAACTGGTTCAGCATTTCAATTTTACCTTCCATAAATTTACAGTTCCGTAACTCGTTCCAATGGCAAGCAATAGAGGCGAAGATCCTTTTCCAATAACTGGAGACCAAGAGAGACTAGTAGGCTCATGAGTTAAAAGTATTGTGTGTAAAAGCACGATTTTCTCTTGTAGTGCAATCCATATTTTACAACTCTTGTCCGCTGATATAGAAGCGAGTAAAAGTCCTGTAAATATTGCAGTGTTTTATACTAAATAATTAACTTGGCAGTAAAACTTTACCTCGTGGACCCCATTCCAGAGATGTAAGGGAATTTTTATGTGCCTGGATGCTGATAATACTTAACTGTGTGTCCAATTTGCCTAATTTTATGGAACCATCCATAAAGCCTATTGCAAAATAGTCATTTTCGTTATGCCAGTCCATGTGAACGACTGCATGAGGTGTTGAAAAATTCATTAATTTTTCTATTTGCTTGGTTTCTTTGTAAATACAAAGTACGGACACGGTTCCTGAAAATCTTTTCATTAAATCTGTTTAATAGTAAATTTACTCATATTACCATCAATTCTGCCTAGAAGTAGGTAATCTCTATCGGTATTTTTCTCGTTTTTGATTTTCGACCAACACATGACCGTTATAAACTCATTCTGTTGTTCTATAAAGCATTCATAAACTTCTGATTGTTCGGACTGCTTTACCTTCCAAATATTGACCACATTGTCAAGTGCTGCTGCCAAATAATCTCCCATAGGTGACCAACACAAGTGACCTAACCCAAGTCCATTATACGCATATTTATACATACTCTTTCGCGATTTCTCACCTATCAACTTCCCTTGTAAGTCGTTTCCAAATGTCTCTCCGTTAGTACGAAATACTAAAGTTGAATCTAAAACTGGCGGTTTTCCAGGATCCATAATCCATAGTCGGACCGTACCGTCATAACCTGCTGAAGCTAAAATGGAGGTTGTTTCCTGCCACGCTAACGTATACGCTCGATTATCATGCCCTATAACACGTACATTTCTTCGAAATATTCAGTTAAAAGTCTCATGTGTTCAGTACCTTCAAGAATTGTCACATTCTGCTTGGGCATAGCACCAGATAAATCAGCAAAATTCACTTGTTCTAAATTGGAACCAGACATAATTTGAACTTTGGTCGCAATACATTTGAACAGTTGTTGAGCAGCCCATTCTTTATCCTGTTTATTAACTCTAAAAATAGCGGTTGAAATATTACAAATAAAAATCACAAACGCGAAGTTACCTATTTGATAAAATAAAGGCTGAAAGAGCATTAGCTAAAGTTAAAGGTCCTACACCGTGCCTTTCCATGTGAGGACTCATTACGTTCTCCTCCTTGGGCAAATCCATTAGGGAGCAACCTCCATGAGTGGATAGGATATTAACTAATGCCTGGGTCACTGCAAAGCCTAAAAAATCTTCCTTTAATTGCTCTATTTTATCATCCTTTTAAATAAATACCTGATTTAGGTAAAGCAACTCCGAATGTAGCCATTAACAAGTCTTTTGTGCAAATGTTCACCACCAAATTTGATGAATCCACTTCGTTTTGAGCTAAAGCAGCTATACTGACGCTCAAATATTTGAGACACGAATTTGTGGCATTCGGTAAGTTTGTAGTCAGGTAGTTAAAATCTTTTGGGAGTCGGAAACTTTGTAAATCCGGGGAATTTTGAAGTTTGCTTATTTCAACTCGGTTCATTGCAGTTAGTGTCATCAAACGAACTATTTTGTCAATATGTTCTAATCCGATCAACTCCAGACATGATATTAGCTGGACATAATTGGCGGACATCGACAACAACGATAAAATATTTAGTATTATTTGTCTAAAATTGAAGAAAATATGTACTTCCATAGAGATATGCCATGTAATTTTTCTTTACTTACCTCGAATGTAAAATTTTAATAGACGTAGTCAAATCTTTTAGGCCCCACAATCTATGCACAGAAGATGTTAAATTCATTGCCTGAACACCAATGGTATTTTTCGATCTATTTTTCTCATTTTTTTCAAATTCTAAAGGTACCTTAGGTACCGCAGAGGTGCCTAACTGATCCACAGCAGAAAAACTAACAGTTTTTATAGCAAAGTCCTGCTCGGACATACCGAGGAACCTAAATAAATTTTAAATGCAAACAAGCAATTCAAAACAAATCTCTTAAGCGTACCCTTTAATTTGTTCTATATCGTCACATTCTGGAAGAGAAAAATTAATAACTTGCATGTCTATTTCAGTGCTATCGTCATGATCGAAAAATATATCTGGACATTGGCCGGCCAGCTCGTCGGTGGACTTATTTTTTGACAAGTATTTGTTTTTGCATTTGTAACAGATCACATAAAATCTATGAAATATTATCGTAAAATTAAATGGGAGTCGTTACATCCATGACATATTACTTATCAATGACGTAACCACAGTTTCCTGGGCCACACGAAGCCCCACAACCAGGATGGTAAGATAACATATGGGCATCCAAATAATAGGATAAATGTTCACAATACGGGCATACCCCACATTGATTCGATACATCAACAAAGTTGGATTGGCTGGTACTGTCACTTGTGGATGGTTCGATAGTTAAGTTGGCTAAAACATAGAAATTTAAATATTTCTACGTTGGTTTGCTAACATCGATTACCTGTAGTGGTCTCCTGGCTAGTCGAAATTTCTTCAATGCTACTTACGGGAATGTCACTATTTCCAAACAAAGGATGAGCCTCGCCTCTTACGTGCTGTCTCTCTCTTGATTGTTGCCTTTCGACAACTCTCTCTTGTAGACCTCTATGAAATAATAATAAACTTTAAAAAACGATCAATAAGCATTTAACAAAGGTAACCTGTCCGCCCTATCAACAAGATTTCTTGTCTCGACATCTCCACGTCTTCTAGCACCTGATCTTCTATGTAAATCGCCTTCTGGAAACCTAAAAACAACATTTCCCTAGTATTAAGATTCAAAATTATACAATACTGGAATGCATTACCAATCAACAATTACATTTTGACGTTCCAATAAATCACTGCACGTGTTCCAAAGATCTCGGCACTGATTAAAGAATTGATTCTGATCAGTTTCAAGATAGGGATGTTCACACATCCATATTGCTAGCATGTTGACCGTTCGAGCGCTGACTTCTCCGGAGCTCTTAGTTTCATGAAGTGCTTTTAAAATATGCTTCAAAGGAAATCCCATTTCTAATAGAGGAGCGGCAACGGGTGGAGGCGATGGAGAATAACATCTAGATACTTGCCAAACGTCGTCTGATTCACTGAAAGGAACAATATTATGACTGAAAAATAATACATCTATATGTGAACCTTTTAAAGATATTTGAGTTGAACTTACCGACATGATGTGGTAGCTGAAGCACTGGTACCTAATGATACAATCCGCGGACTAGTACCGTTTGGGGTACCTGGAAACGCGAACGAAAAGGGAGGCCTCAAAGGCAACTGGTGCTGCCCAGGGCTCCTGATAACGTAATCAGAATGTAAATTAGTCAAACAGGTCGATCTAGGTACTCGCCTAATTGGTCGCCTTGGGGAGTCCTGAGATCGGCTGCAACTAGGCTCGCTCCACGAACTTGGAGTATTGAGAGTCTCTATCAAGGTTCCGACCGAATATTCAACTATTTCAAGACTTTTTGTGAAATTCATATGGAAAATGGACATGGCACGTTCGGCGTCCGCAATAGTAATGATATTTTTCAATTTACATGGACTTATGCCTTTATTAACTAGGCAAGCCATAATATTTTTGATATTTTTCGTATCCTCTGCACGTCGTTTGTCGTTGATTAAAAATAGTTCAGTAAAACGAGAAGTCATTAAGAAAGCTCCTAAAAATATTGATTAACATTTCAAAATTTTTAAACTACTTTATAATATATGTACCTAAAGTTTTCAGAGCTGACAACTGCAAAAAAGCTAATTTTAAATATTTTTCTTCTAGGATGGCAAATTTTCTCCGTAATGCTCCTACTTCTGCAGATTCAGCTTCTGGAGTCTTTTTATCGGCATCAAAGTTCTGAATTCCTCTAATAATAGTTTCGCTTTGTGAGTTGGAAAATTTAGTTTTCTTTACTTCTTCTAAAATATTTGAGACCATTTCGTTTGTTAGGCTCTCCACGGTGCGGGGCTTATCTACAGTACTTTTAACATTGACCTGGGAATCGGAATTACAGTATACTGTTTCATCATCGAATCGAGACGATCTTCTGGATATTGAACTTAAAAATTTTTCTGCTTCTTCTAGATCGTATACGGGAAACGATATCTCGTCAGTAATACCAGATAGCCTAGCTAGTTGACTGAGCATATGGGTTTTCAATCCCGATATTTTATTAATATTAAACGGCTCCGGCTCGATAGGTTCCAAATCAGATATGGCCACATCCGACACTCCTTGGTCATATTCCCATTGAACGTTCACCGTGGTAATACCTTTTTTTAACACTCCGAGGACAATAGCTTTCTTTCCAGTCGGTTTTAACTTACAATATCCTCCCATTCTTAATCCTCTGTCTAAACCACTAATTACTACCAAGGCAGGCCACACTACGTTACATAAATCTTCCAAATTAACATCCAAATCGGGTTTCACCTGCTCCAATTGAACTGAGCAGGCTTCGTCTAAATTATGAGTTTCCATAACTGGAAATAATTCTTCTATTTTGTTTAATTTTTGTCTTAAAGCGTTGTTCACATCCTGTGTCCAAGTGTCCGAATTATGAAGTTTTCTTAACGTACCTATTCCATTAAAAAAAACAATGAAAATCATCCGAAAATAAACTTATTGTGTGAAATGGGAAAAAGAAATAGTCTAACCTATATAGGACTCGATTAAAATGGCATGAAGAGGTGCTAAATTAGGTTCTCCAGGTAAAACATCCCTCTGAGTGCCGTGAACTTTCATATCGGTAATTTTAACCTTTTCCCCTGGATTTGTACTGTAAAACATCACACAAGGATAAAGCTCGGGCGCTTCCACATTTTCAAAAGCAATTTTAGGTTCTTCGCCATTTTTTCCTGAAATTTATAATGTTACAACTCCATGCTTTAGTATAAATAGAAACATACCAAAACTCAGAGTCTTGGCATCCATATCCAAAACCACTGTAATATAATCGCCTTGCGTGTAGATTTGTAGGGAATTCTCTCGCTCGCCATTATGATACAGACTTCCACTATAGGCCCTGTAGAGCCACATATCACTTGTGGATCGATGACTAAAATCACGTACTGGATACTTGGAGACTCCAATACACGTACCTGAAACAAATTAAAAGATTTGATTTTTAGACTCCTGTTAAAGTACAAATTCCAGACCTTCGTTCCCTCGATTTTCTTTTACAATAAGGATTTTCCATTGATAACAACCTGACTTGATAGCTTGCAATCCCAATCCATATCCTTTACCTCCAGAATCATGAACCAAAGTTAAATTTCCTACAATTCAGCTTTAAACATCGAATTTAGAAAATTAAAATTCAATTTACCTTCAATTGAACATTTAAAGCATTTGTCTGGATCAAAACCCATATCATGAACAGGAACATTTCCTTCAGATTCTTTATTAAAATCTTTTACAGTTAGAAGGTCATCCACAAAATCCATGCTACTGCTTTGAACACTACTTCCAGTACCATCACTCATTTGCAATTTCAACCACATCTCTTTGCCTAATTTATCAAACAATTTCCACACGATATGCTTCCTTAAGGCATCGTCAATGTGGACTTGTTTTAACTTTGGTAATATGAGTTGAAATATTTGGATTATTAGTAATTTGGGTTTCAAAACTTTAATTTGTGCATCATAATTTAACGAATAATTCGACGTGTCCAAAATGTTCAAAAACGCATATATCCATTTCTTGGTAGCCAAAAGTCTTTGGATATTGCTACTTGAGCAAATGGTTCTTACAAATAAAAGGAAATCACTCAATTGTCGATCATTGGTCCATTGAAATAGATTCTTATCAAAATTCTGATAACATTCGTGAAATAGTTCGCTAATATTTAGGAAATGATCGTGCAAACCGTTTATTATAACTTCTAAGGGCGTTAAGTCTAAACGTTTGGAGTTTATGGAACAAGATGTGGCCAAAATATGAAGAAGTCTTAAAGAAGCTATGCTGAGAACTTCACTTTTCGTATAAGGATACAATCCTATGTTATCTATAAAAATAAACAATTTGCCATTCCCTATTCATTTAAATTAAAGACATTTCGCACCTGTACTAATCAATTGCATCAAGTTTTGCACTAAATCGTTGTTAATTACTAAGCTTAAGTCATTTGTTTGGTATCGGGTACTCAAAGAGAAAATTATCACAAGCAGGAGCTGCTTATTGTATGATTCCTGCGAAACTTGCTTGAGAGCTGTTGTGAGAAATTCATAGATTCCTTGAATCACTGTATGAATATTCTCTTGAATTTCAATCGGTGAACATTCGATTCCTTCCAGATAGTGATGGTAAGGGGTGCATGAATCTTGACGATCTATATTGCAAAGGCCAAAACAGCCTTCTAGAATTTGTTGTTGAACACAGTTGAGTATCTAAAACAATGAATTCAATATTGGATAAAGAAAATTAAAAGTAAATTATTGCCCAACCGACGGTGTTGGATCTTTGGTCATAAGATGAAACAACAATTGCTCAAGACCTTCACAACGACTTAACGCTCTTTCTTTGTGGTTTAGTAAAGATTTATAAAGAATAATCGGATCATTGCACCATCGATTTTCTCTAAAATAGTAATATTTCTTTATAAAAACCAATGATTTCTATAAATCTTACATATTCAGTCCTTTTTAAGCGCACTGTCATTAACGACAAAATTGAAACTTTGCGTGCAAATCAGTCGTAATTCGTGAAGCCTTGGATCTTTGATTACTTTATAACACTCAACATAAGGTGGTTCGCAGAGTTCTTCATCTGAATCTACACTCATAGAAGCAATATCAATTTTTGAACCTAAAAATCAAGTATTAATTTAATAAAGAACAAAAATACGAGGATGTATTGATATTCTACGGATAATCTTGACTATTTAACAGACAACAGAATAATTGTATTTCCACAGCAATAAAATATCTACACGGATTCTCCATTACCAAATCACTTGTTATTGGTTGTATTAAAGATAATGAAGGTAGTAATACCTCCAGTAACACTGTAATAATTGCGGTTCTATAGGTTAAATCTAGAATAGTCTAAGGCTTAGATTCATCTATATCTTCAACAATTTAAAAACCAACTTTTCCAGAATATCGATATATTACCCACTCAACAGTTTTGTGTAATTATAAGAATTAAATTAAGAAACCAAGCCAATCTTCCACAAACAGTGAAAGCTCCCAAGCAAGAATTTTAAGTTGCTTGAGGCGCAATATCCTAAGAGAACATCGACCACCTATTGGAAACAATGTCATGAAGAGTGGAGAATATAATAGATAGACCCAAACTAAAATTAGTACTCTTTTGTTGAAATTTTCATGAATTATTTGCGTTGAGTTGTTAGATGTTGCTACCAAGGTTAATTAAGAATTCCTATCACTTGTTGCTGTTACAAATTTCCTACATACCTTTGACGTAGATAAGCAAAAATAAGCATCTCTGCAAAACTTTGTAGCAAAACGTGTCAAAATCGACATCTTTATATTCAAGATTACTCTCCTCAGTTATAATTTTTGTTTCGTCACCCTCTGTTTCCTCTCTCAAAGTGTCATCATCTTTAAATTTAGAACTGCATCTAATATTAAGCAGTTTTTGATGTAAAGATATGGCAAACTGAAAATTATTTTTAAAAAAGACATGTAATAATAAACAATCTTTGATTACCAAGAATATTTCTTGACATACGGCCATATTATTATTTTTCTCCAAAAAACCAGTTACTTTTAAGACTGCGTAAAAATATGTCCTCACAATTCTTTCAACCATTTTGCGTTGTTGATCAAGAAGTTCAAAGTATTCTAGCTCATGATTTTGTAATAACGTATTAAAAATGTCCGATTGTGTATTCTCGTCATTCAAAATGGCACAAGCCTCTTCATATTGAGATGGGATTTCAAAGGCTAACTTACATAGATTTTGCACCTCCACTGGAAGATTTTCAAATGTTGCTAACATAGTGTTTATACAGCTAAAATATTCTAAATTATAACGAAACTGAAGAGAAATTTTAAATTAAACTTACTCTGTCACAAAAGACAGCTGAGGTAAACAATCTATTGTTAAATCTTCATTTTCAATTCCGCTAAAAAATAATTTACTGGTCAGCCAGTAGCGACATTGCAGTTCTTCTTTACTGGGTAGTTTTCCCATTAATTTTCCACCCAAACATCTACCAATCAAAATTGAACAAGTTTTTTGTAAGTCGACAATCCAAATCCAAGATTGTTCAGCTAACTGGGCAAGAGTTGGCGTTTCTGTCCCTAAATTTTGTATTTCGATTATGTAGAGGAATTTTAACTTTATTATTATGATTGTACTCTTACGTGAACTATCTTTATCGTTTTCTATCAATAGTTCAGTAGGTAGAAGCCGATTAAATTTGTCTAACGCGGCCAACACATGTAATAAAGGACTGTAAATATTTTTAACATAATGAACCGGAAGTAGTAGCAATGAATTGATGATTTTTAATAACATCGATCCTGCTACAGACTCCAATAAAACATTATATAGAAACTCTAAAGATGCAGGATACTTCGCCTAAAATGAGAGTGACATTGTAGAGTGTACATTACAGAATTTCAAACACTTACTAAAACTTCGGCAGTTTTGTTTAGAACTTGTATTGCAAATTCAAAAACACTTTTTAGATGATTTACGAGGAAATTATCTTCCATATCATCGCCTTGAATTCCCAAAATCCATGTTTCTTTCAATTCATTGGCAATAATATAGTGGGCAAGCATATGATTCTGCAAAGATGACAACAATCTGCAACAAACAGAAATTAGATCCACATAAATCGAATCAGAAATGAACATCTTCAGATACCGCTTTTAAATATTACCTTTGCAAATGAGCTGCTCTGGGGTTACCAGGATTTTGCCACTTATTTCTTGTATTCAAAGCCATAAATTCAGATATTGATTCTATAATACTATTAGTATTGTTTGTATATGACTTTAAAAGAGTGTGCATTAATGTGGACGTCATATGATTATCCAATTTCTTGGTAGCTTCAGAGTCAGTGGTGTATCCTAAAACTCACTTCATAAATGAATTGATTTCATTTACAAATCATATATTACCAAGTAACGCTGCAATATGCACAGGATCCTCTAAACTACTTAAAATGATTGTCAAAAGCATTTGTTGACCTTGCGATAATGTACAGCCACTCGCCAAGTGTGAATGTAAAAATTCCACTCGTTCATTTAATAAAGGCAACAGTAATGGAGCGCCAATGTTTAATACTTCTCGTGCAAGGGTGCGTATCTCTTCACTCGACTCAATGTCTACTAATCTAGAGTATATTATGTTTTTATATCAATTTAAAAATGGCTTGAACTCTATATACTTAAAAAGCGATGTCCTTAAGTCTTTGGTGTGCGTATCCAAAACTGCAGTATTAAGATTGGCATTGATACACAAATGGAAATGCGTACAAAGTAATTTTAAGGTGAGCAGAACAAATTTATGGTGTTCCGTTTGTGATTTAAATGGTTCTGGTAAATTGTCTTCTTGAAAACATTTTGTGTATTTCTCTAGAAACAGCTAAAAGAGATTATTTGAAATTTTTTAAAAGATTATTGTTTTTTTTTTAAACCTTAAAATACTTGAAAGTTTTTTCATGTAAATCTAAACAAAAGGGTTTATGTCTAGTGATTTGTTGATTTTCTAATGGTATCGTAGTCCAGGCGATAGAGTGGGAGGTACCAGCGCTTATTTGTCTCACCATTACTCCATCCAGTCCTAAAACTTTTAAAGGACTTGTAATGGGACTGGAAGTGTGTCCTTGGCCGCATTGACCCATAGTGTTCGTGCCCCAAGCAAAAACCTATTTACAAACCTAATTAATAGCATTATCTTATAGTTAGGCGACAATTACCTGATGATCATCGGATAGAGCTAGACAGTGATTATCTCCTATAGATATGTCTACTATTCTATATGGTGCTAATTCTTCAATAAACATCGGTTGAAGCCAAATACCATCTGCCGATCCCAATCCCACAGTTGGGCCACTACCCCAAGTGTAAACCTATAAACGTTTTGATTTTTTATCTCTAATCTAGAATAGCACATTTATACATTAAATAAAATAAATAAAAAATAATTTATTTTTTCTTGCTCTTATTTCGCCTTGTCACCCATCGATAATCGTCCCGCAACATAAATGACTATTATTCACTTCAAGAATAAAATCCTTTTAACTCGTCCAAAAAAAAATGGTAATGCAAACGTTAAAAATATTAAGGCAAATTACGACTGCACCGATTACACATTCATCTGCGTAAATGTGACATAATCATTGAGAATAAAATTGTTACTGACCTGACCCATGGTAGTTAAGGCTAATGACGAAGAAGTTGCTGCACAAACTTTTTGAATGACCAAACCTTGTAGACCTTCGATAATTTTAGGTCTACAAACCTATAAAAACCATTATTATGACTAAGAACTGCATGATGAACATTTAAATAATACTTTTGCGATTTCTCCATGCCCCAATTTTCCATTTTCACCACTACCAAATGACCAGACAGTTTTACCATCTCGTGAAATAGCTAATGTATGAGAACTTCCGCAGGCTACTTGTCCGACGTCTTTTAAATCAGCTACTATAGTAGGCACATGACGAGCCGCATAGTCGCCATGCCCGAGTCTTCCGTGATCGCCTTCACCTTAAGACACAATCATTGACAATAGATTAAAAATTAGCTCGTGACAAGATCGGAGAGTGTACCCCACGTCCATAAACTTCCATCATCTGTTATTGCAGCGCTATGTCTATAACCGGCATTGATATATTTAACAGTTTTTCCAAGAAACGGACCAGCGATTCGTTCTGGTTGTTTATGCGTGGCACAATTGCCATGGCCGAGTTTCCCATAATCGCCATCACCCCAACTATAAACGTGACCCTCTTCAGTAAGGGCTAACGTATGTCCGTCTGATCCTAAAATCATAAGTCTAATTTTATGTCATAAAGTTGTATGAAGATTACCTTTCGAGCTAGATAATTTTTTCACAACCGAATCAAGTAAAATTCTTTTTGGTAAAGTTTGATTTGAGGATTCTCCTAAACCTAAACGTCCATAACTACCCTTGCCACAAGCAGTAACATATCCGTCCTGATTAATTGCAAAAGTGCAATATTGTCCTGCTTCAACCTTAAATTGTCATATAGAATATTGAAGCAATGGTAAAATAATAACTCACTTGTTCAATTTTGGTAAAAATATTCGACTTAACTGGTATTAATATTTTCTCATTTTGACCCAAAGCTAATTGATGAGATGAATTACTACCCCATACATATACATCCGACTTTTCACAAATTGTTATTTCTAAATCACGCTCTATTTCAGTCGTTGCACTAGCTCCTCCTAAAAATCATTCAACTTATGATTAGTCAAATGGTCTATATTAAAGCTATGTAGAATACCATAGTCAACCGCCATTAAAGTTAAGACTTCAAGCAAATAAAGTACAGTTTGGTACATAGAAATCGGTTCAGCACTATCCTGTTTCCAGGATGAGTCTTTTATTATATGCTTTCCACCTTCTAACTGAATGATTGCTTGTGAAAACATCTCACTATAAAATGTTTACTGTAAATAGTATTCAAATAGATATTTCCAAATGCACCTTTCAATAGTTTGTTTGCATGAGGCTTCAAGTGCCATGTCAATCCATTCCAAAAGGTATCGCAA
>JABRWK010000063.1:181487-193742 GCA_013372445.1 Hypothenemus hampei
ACCGACATACCAAAGTAATAATTTCATCTCCATCCAATTCCAATCCTGGATGGAACCGTACAACTATATTATTCGTAAAAACCCTTTGTGGATCCTAAAATACAACACTTCAAAATTATGTTATGCATTAAAAATATCACTTTAAATAGGTACTTGTTTGGTGCCACAGCCTTTTAATGGCAATTCCAAAAAGTATTTCAATGCACCTTTTCCAGTGACTCGACAGGCGGAGTTTCGATCAAAATCGGCGTATACAGTGCCATAAAACGGTTCCTTAAATTTCATTTCTACCTATGTTGACAATGAAAAATTTTCAAACCAATTAACATTTTCTATGTATACCTTTTTACCTGCATAGAACCTGCAGCACAATTTAAGTCCGCCTTAGTCTTATTTAAATTAATTTCAGGACTAAGGTCATCTAGCTGTGTAATTTTTCCTCCTAAAACAGCCTCGGGAGGTAAACCCTCACCAATATAAGCCACATTATTCGCTTGATCCGCATAATTTGATTGAGGAAACGTGTTAATTTGTCCTATAACGCTTAATATGAGAAGTAACGGCAACATGTTTTTTTCTAAAAATAATAGTAATAGTGAGACTTTGTCTTTTCGATTCGTCATTTGAAAAATATTCATTCTCATTCATTCATTCATTATATTTGTTTTTAAGCCTTGCCTATTTCCTGGCCTTGAAATCCTCATGACAATCATAAACATCTGTTACATATGCATACATTAATTGTTGCAAAACGTCCTTAATTAAAATACAAAATAATGCATTAGCACTAATCCCTTTGTCCTTAAAGGACATTTACTACTAATACGATGTTAAGATCAATTATAAAAAGAATATGCATGGGATAGTGCACTAATTGTAAGACGCAGTCTTGGGTAATTCGATCACGTAATGAGAGATAATCACTACATTCTACTAAGTCTAATTATGGAAGGCAAAAAGTTGAAGTGTTAGAAAAGGGAAGGTGCCTTGATTAAGGACCCTGAGAGAATATCAAATGTACTTTAACTTTTTAGAGTAGATGTAAATAAAGTAAAAATAGCTATGATGATATCCAAACTTCGATAGGAGATGGTACCAGAAGAAGTGTACTAAGAAAAAAATGAATAATAAATCCCAAACAAAATACAAGGTCTATTCAAATTCTACTTAAAAGTTTAATAAATAATTAAATAACTAATGTAATATAATAAACAACTAATAATAGCTAATGTACTCTATTTCACTAGGTATAGTAAATATCTTGCAGCTCAGAAATGACGGTCATCTTCGGATAATTGTTTATTAATTAAATTGTACTTATTTTTCAATAATTTTGCAATAAAGAATATTGTTGTTGGCACACTCGCCATTATTGGCAATTGGACGAAAGAGTAAAAAAAAATAAGGATAATATTGAAAAAATACTATATTAGTATCCAGAAGATCGAAGTATCGATAATTTAAGCCATTCATGTACCAATCATCGTAGTTCTGCAAAGAGACTATATCACTCATACTAACAGTTTTCGGAATTACTGAAGTTTTTAATACTTTTATGAAAATTTAGTTAAGAGAACGATAAAATGCTAAACATTTGACAAACAAAGGATATATCAATTTGTAAAAATATATTTATTAAAATTGCCAAACGCGTTTTTATCAACAAATTTTAATTTTCAAACCAATTGCATTCCTTAAAAGTATTGTATCCTTTATCCTAATTATCCATATCGTTTAACAGCAATCTCCAAACATCCTGTATATCAATATACCCTCGTATAAATAAATTCCGATGTAAATTTGCGCATACCACCTAATATTAAATATACAATTAACTCACATTTCTATATTCACAACATTTGAAAAAACCAAACGTTCACTTCACTTGATATCACAATAAGGAATACAAAATGCGTCCAGCGTTCACTAAACCGTTCCACCGACTCAAAAATAAAAAAACGAAAACGTTTCGATTTTTCATGTTCGGTGATCTTTTACAAACCACCTTGAAATACCCATAAGTGTAAAACTAAAACCTACGTCGCTAAGAAAGAATCGTAATCTTAAACCTATGTGGGTCGTATATTAGTTGTCCGGTTCAGATTAAAATAAAAAAGATTTACTGTTTTTTGTCAGAGAAATTTATTTTATGTAGCTTTAAAAGGAATCTTATGGTTTCCACAGTCTGACCAGACCGTCTTCACTGTATGAACACAATAAATTTTGATGAGGATGATGGGCAATTCCTATCACGTCTTTCTCGTGAATCTGTAAGTAATATTTATGAACAATGCAAGAACTACATTAAAAATAAAATGCATACATTCAGGGTTCTTTCCAATTTACCACTAACGGTTGAAAAACAGTAAAGTACCATATCTTCTCCAACGCAATAGATCCAATCACCTTTAGGCGATACTGTGGAACACACAAAGTCGCCACCCTCACGTTTTCCACTAGCAAAAGAACGCACAATCTACAATATAATGTTTTTATATAAAATTTTTCGAAATAATCGAAAATCTTACTTGTCCTTGCAGATTTACTATTATAACGGTGTTACTACGATTGCATACCACGAAATGTTCAGGATTCTTGTAAAAATTATGGATATTATTCACAGTGCAATCGTTTGATCCTAACGACTTGAAAGTGTTTATACACTCTGTGGTTTTCACGTTCCACACTTTGACCGTTCCATCGGAAGATGCACTTTGGATATTAAAAAAGTCAATACTTTATTAGATATTTTAATACAACTACTTACCTTAAAATGTTGTGTCCATCCTGAGTGAAAATCACTTCATTTACAAAAGATGTATGTCCTCTGAATTCTTTTAATGATTTTCCAGATTTCAGTCCATGAATTCTTAAAAAAAGTACTTAATTAACGATATAGAAGCTAAAGAATTTCTTACCTAATAGTATGGTCAAATGAAGCACTTAAAACTTGACTATTGTCCCTAGAAAATTGAAGACAAGTAATTCCTTTTGTATGAGCTTTTTCAATTTTCCTTAGACATTGACCAGTACCGATTCTCCATACTTTTATACGTCCTACTTGAGAGCCTGAAACTAACATTTCGCTGTCTCTTGAAAAAGCCATACAAAGCACCGCATGTTCCATCATCATGAAATTTTCCTAATCATAATCCATAATTAATTTAATGATTTTTAATTATTAATCATTTAATACCTGTGCTTGATATTTAAGATCCTTTCTAATTTTACCAGTAGTAAAGTTCCAGACCTCAATAATACCATCCACACTTCCAGTAACCAAATATTGACCATCTGGTGAAAATCGGGCACATTCCACATGTGATTTTTGTCCAAATTTAATTTGTTTTGCCATTTGTGTTGGAAATGTTTCATCTTCTTGTTCTCGTACCGCAGCTTTACCTCTGTTGGGACATGAAAGTTAAATGAAAATTAAATGATACATAAGCAATAAACAAACCTAAATAAATCGATAGTTGTTCCTGGAGGTAGTAAACCTTGATGTTGTTGCCATTTTAAGGCTTGTCCCAGAAGAGCCAATAAACGAGATGATGGCACAACGGATACCTCACCTGATAATGCATGTGCAATTGCTGCTCTACGTTTCTCTTTGCTACTACCATCAGGATAAGCTTCTCTCGGATCAAAGTAAGATCTTGCCAAAAGATTTTCTAAAAATTGAAGTTGTAAGCTCTTATATAAAGAAATACATATATTTGAATTTTACCCAAGTGAATATATCTTTCTGGTTCATATTGTTTGAGCATTATCATAGGATCTGTTTGACGTAACAAGGATCTTGCTGCTCCTAATTCTCTCAATTCAATTAGCTCTAAAACAATCTAAAACGAACAACAATAAAAAGACTTAGTTATTCTATTATTTTTCTTCATACTTGTTCATAAAGATCAATTAGTTTCTTGTCGGGTAATTTCAAAGATTGTATGGCTTTTAATACTGTATCCCAATGACCATTATTTATGTCTGCACAAAATCCATCTACACTATCTACAGTGTTTAAAGTAACACCAGTTTCTTCCTGAAAATGAAATTTACGAATGTAAAACTTTTATATACATGTAAAACATCAAATTTAATGTACCTGAAGAGTGTGTAATGTCCTGTATAAGTTTGATTCCTTTAAATATTGCTGAATAAGCCGGATAA
The DNA here is from genome assembly GCA_013372445.1 of Hypothenemus hampei. Taxonomy (NCBI): domain Eukaryota; kingdom Metazoa; phylum Arthropoda; class Insecta; order Coleoptera; family Curculionidae; genus Hypothenemus; species Hypothenemus hampei. The sequence continues at coordinate 185,655 of JABRWK010000063.1, forward strand.
CACTAAAAATGATATATAAAAAGAAATATTTGCTACTAATATTATCAATTAATTTACTCTGCAGACTCTATTTCAATAGACATTTTGCACAATTACAGACTGTACAGATCTGTAAGGAAGTTGGTTAAAGTGGTATATTCTTATTTTCATAAACAATATACAGACAATTCTTCCAATAAAATAACACGATTTTAGAACTGGATTTTCATTAGTAATGAGTTACATGGCGATTTTTGAGTAACGTTATGAATCCTTATATAGTGATTTTAAACAGTAATAGTCACTGTTTATGCAGTAGGTCTGTATAATTCCCTGTGTTTTTAATCTTTTTTCATTGAAATTTAATGCATCTCTTTTTGATATTTTAGTTATCAAATATAACAAATCAGTAATATTAAAGAATCATCATTCACTGCGTGATTTAAAAATCACGAATAGCTTAGCCCTAATGAAAAAACCATTCGTTATAAAAGAGTTTTGTTACTCGGCTGAAACAAAGTTAACCATAAAAATTTCCAAACTATTTCTGAAATTGTATTATAGAAAATTAACTTATAAATTTAGAAACTAGACTTATGCCCGTTTGCACCGATGTTGGTTAAAATATAACCGGTACTTAACTGACAGATTTATACATTCAATCTGTCAGCTAAGTATCGGTCAAATTTTAACCAACATCGGTGCAAACAGGTCTTAATAGTTTATCTATAAGTCTATGGTTACACCTTTTTAAGTCTATGAATTCAATTTAACAATAAATCAATTTTTAATAGTATAGGCAACCAGTCATTGCGGATTTCCCGCACCATGCAATTAAACAAATAGTTGTTGTATTTATTAATTTTATATTCTTAGTCTATTCTTAATATACATACATTATATACCTAATATATATTAGTAAAAATTAATTCTCCTTCATATCGTTAAAATGATAAGATTGGACTGGGTCATCGAAAATAACATTACATATTAAAACTTTCCCTAAAACATCTTTATATTTTATAGCATTGTATCCTTTAGGAAGAGAAACTTTTACTTTCAAATCGTTCTTTGCGATTACATGACCGATTTTAAAGTTTTTTGAATATACAAGGCTTTTTCCCAATTTTTCAAAGCAAACTAGTTCAGATGGTTGAATTTTTTTTCTGGAACTGCCTAAAGCTGTTTCTAAAGTTCGGATTTGTTGTATCATTAGGGTGAGCTCCTTTGGTTCCAGGGAGCATTTGTGGTCTGAGCCTTTTTGATTTTTATCCAAAGTAATGTGCCGTTCAATTACCTAAAACTTGATTTGGAATACATGCTATTGAACCATAGTTTATGTACCCGTGCTCCTAAGGCTACAGCTGAAACCGTGATGTGAATTCCCAATTCGTGCCCTGAGTAACCAATAAGAATATCAGGAAATTTTTTTTGTAGTTCTTGGATAACTCTAAGGTTTACATCTTCATACGGAGTTGGGTAGGCTGACACACAATGTAGTAATACAAAATTTTTGTGATGCTTAGACACTATATTATATATTTCATTTGTGGTATCACTATCGATCATACCTGAAATATGTTGGGTTAAACTTGTATCTAATGCTCTATGAATAGGAAAATCTAATATTACCCGTTGATATAACTAAAGGTATGTTTGTTTGAGCGGCTTTTTCAATTAACAAAAAATTATTCGAATCTCCAGAACCAATTTTTATAAAAGGTACATTTATGCGTTTTAAAAATTCCAAGGATTTTTCATCCATTGCTGAAGCAGTGAACAATGTATCAACTTCCTATTAAAGAAAAAATAATTTGTTGTTATTTTAGATATTATTGTTCATTTATGAGCTGAAAATAGCTACTTTGGCATAGGCCTGCAATTGCAAAAAGTCATCTTCAGAAAATTCCAAAAATTCCTTGTGTTCTTTGTATGTGGTGCCCCAAGAATTTTCTCCAAAATAAGGTGCCTTTAACGCTGAATGCGTGAATTTTTCTTCTAAACAAGTTTTTTGGAATTTAACACAGTCAGCTCCACATTCCTAATAGATAAACATATTTTTAAATCTTATACTTAAGACGCTGAGAAACATAACAGACTAACCCATAAAATGCTCTGTATTCATAGACTAAATATAGTTTTACCTACCAAAATTATCTACATTAAAAAATTAAAAGGTTGGTCCCCTTTGTCTTTTTTTATAAATTCACTTACTTTAGCTATTTTGATCAGTCGCTTGGCAATATTAATATCACCCTGATGATTTTGACCTATTTCTGCTATTATGAATGTTTTAGAAGTGCTGTTCAGGTGTTTAAATACATCCATGGAAAAACTGCTATTGCTTCTAATTCACTAACAAAACTGATTCTTTTCAAGATACATTTAACTATTTATTCGTTCTACACTCAGGATATCCTCAATTAACTAAATTAAGTATTCAAATGAATTCGTTTCATTAAAAATCTTGTGTGGGAATTTTATAAGAAAATTAGAATTTTTCATTTTTAATATAAGAATTTAACGAAAGGAAAAATTATTGTCTTAGCACGTGCACAACATTCTCCAATTATATGTAATGGGCTTTAAATAAATCTTAATAATTAGTTAAAAATATGCCTTTTTATTCATTTTTTTCTTTCATATTTCCACGTATATACAGCTGGCCTCGCTTTATTTCCTCTCTTAACTCTTTTTGGCGGCAATACATTTTTATTATTTTCCACTGCTCTACGGATTTCAATTTTCTGCTGAATGATTGCTAATTCTTTTTCCCTTTTTTTCCTCTTTGTTAACTCATTATATTTTGACTGAACTACTCTTGAAGGTTTCTAAATCAAATATCAATTTTTGAAATTTGAAAAACGAAATTAACAAATTTATCATACCTCTTTTCGAATATTTGCATTCTGTTTTAGTTTCGTAGAACCATCTTGTTGGGTACTCTCACCAAAATGAACGTGGTTATTTTTAATTTTGGGAGGTTGGCTTATGAAATGTAATTCGCTTTGGAGCTTTTCAATTTTTCGTTTTTCCTGAGTTCTTTTTGTAGTTATGTACTTTAAATCCTGTGTTCTCATCAAATGGAGTTGCTCAGGTGTGTCCTCAGTTTCCAGTTCTTTTTCGAAATGTCTTCCTGTAAAATAATGATCGATAAAATCAACAAATTATTGATATAAATACTTCACCATCTTCAATTTTTGAATTTATCATATGATGATAAAATTCATCTGGATTTCTATTTAAGGCACGTTTTCTTAATGTTTTCAATGTTTCTTTCTTTTCATTGTAGTCTCTAGCTCTTCTTTGATAATCTTTATGTTTTTCCAATAATCCTAAATGTTGTCTTTCCTCAGGTTGGTGTCTTTCTCTGTGCGCTTTTTGATGAGCTTTTGCTGTTTTCTTCCAAACAGACATTTTCAACTATATATTCTTAAAAAATCCTTTTCAAAATGCCACAAACGTTCACATTCCTAGATAACCTAAGATATTTCTTCTTCTTTTTCTTTCTTTAAATGGCGTTATATTCAAGTCACAGATTATCTGTGATTCAAGTGTAATTTGCCAGCTCGAAAAACCTAAGATATTTGAAATTGACAATGTCACAATTATAATTCATAGTGACACTTTAATTTATCATAGATTTGTTCCCAATCGTCCCCAAACTAGTCAGCAACTAATCAACCGTCATGCTGATTGGTCAAAACTATTTTGTAAACTATTTTTGACCAATCAGCAAGACGCTGACTAGTTTGCAGGCAATTGGGAACAAACCTCATGAAATGTGAAAATCCTTTTTGTCGAATTTTAACAGAAGTAAGTTCATTGAATAGAGTAATCAGTCAAAGTAGTATTATTAGGTTATGTTCAAAGCTTGTTTTACAAATAGTGTTTTGGTTATAGGTTTAAATTTTGAAGAATATATTTTATTTCTTCAATTAAAAGGGGTCTTTTAAAATGTTGGGAACACGTGTAAGCAGTTTTAGTGAAAATTTAGGAGAACCAGAACAAGATGCCAATTCAGCATTAACTGAACTCGATAAAGGTTTGAATATTCAAAGGAGTATTTTCTAAAGAAAATTCAATTTTTCCAAATCAAATTACAGGTTTACGATCTGGAAAAGTTGGTGAACAATGCGAAGCTATTGTAAGATTTCCAAAATTATTTGAAAAATATCCTTTTCCCATTCTTATAAATGCTTCACTACTAAAACTAGCAGATGTGTTTCGTATGGGGTACAAACAGATTTTTTTTCCGAAGGAAATGCAATATTTTAATGTTATTCTTCTAGGAGCAATTTTTTACGGTTGTGTATTCTAAGAGTTTGCCAACAAAGCGAGAAACACTTGGACAAAATATCAAATGTAGATGAATTTGTTCGAAGAATATACAGGTTCGTTTTACACAGAAACATAAAATTCAAACTGAATTGATCACATTTCTAGTGTCATTCATTCTAATGATCCAATTGCCAGATCAGTAACATTACGTACTTTTGGAGCCGTGGCTTCTATCATTCCAGAAAGACAGCAAATTCATCATAGTATTAGAAGAAGTTTAGATTCCCATGATAATGTAGAAGTGGAGGCAGCGATTTATGCCGCAATACAGTTTGCAGCTCAATCAAAGTACATACATTTAAAGCATTCTTGGAAGGCAATTCATTGTTTTTGAAATTTTACAGAACCTTTGCCGTTAGTATGTGTAATAAAGTGTCTCACATGATTCAAGGCCAAGCTACTACAGCTAATATGAAATTGAAGCTAATTCCTATCCTCCAATACATGCACCATGATACAACCACAGCTGCTATGGTTAGGACTTTGTGTTTAAATTTGTTGCCTAGTTATCCAGCACGCGATTTCGTTTTAGTTATTTTAAATACGCTCACTAAATTGGCAGCCACTACTCTGGTTGATATTCCGAATCAAGTAATTTATTAACTTAATATTTTGCCCATTATGTTATATTTTTTTAACATTTAGGTACTTTTACTACTAAAATATTTGAAGGATGACCCTAGATGGGATGTGAAATTTAAAGCTCTACAGCATTTATATGAATTAGCAAAACCTGGAGCTCATATTTGGCCTCCTGGAGCCGTAGACGATTTAATTGACTATGTTTTGAATAGTAATAAAAATAAAATTTTAATGCCAGGGCTATGCGTTGTTCAGGTATATTTTTGAATATATATTTTTTTGTAGTTTGAAACTATTCATAAAATAAATGTTTGTTTTAGGTTCTTGTGGAATCACCGAAAATTTGTTACCAACATAGAACAGCAAACACTAAATTAAGAGAATTATGTGATCAACACTCGTATTCCCCATATCCAGCTATTGCAGCTCAAGCCATTCAAATTTTAACTGAAATTTTATGTTGTTGGTAGGATGTTAGTAAAACAACAGGAAAGCGTTCTTTTAATGCATTATTCCAGCTTTGAATTAAATATCCAACCCGAAGGAACTGAAGATGTGACTACTGCCTTACAAACTTTAATATTATTGTTGACCTTTAACGAACAAAACAACCCAAACATTTAAAAACAGCTCTTAAGTGTGCAGTTAGATTATGCGAAGCAAAGCCTGATTATAGCGACACATTTGTGGATCTATTGGGATCCCGTTTAGATAATGTTGATGGTAAATAACCTAAGTTAAGATTGCAACGGTACTTTTCACCTCAATATTATAATCCTCCCTTTAGGAGACTACACAATAGTTATATGTGAAGCTTTAGGCGCAATTGGTAGTTTAAAACCAGATACTTTATTACCTCAACTTCCGAAAATTCTGGAACTATTGAAATCAATATCAACTATTGAAAATCCAACGAATATTCAAACTAGCACAAAGAAAATGCTTTGCACGTTGATTTTTCAGTTACTTTCAGGCTATAAATGGAACGATGAAACAAGGAATGCAATATTTGCCACTGTGGATAACAGTACTAATTTGTGGTCTAACTACTGCATAGGTATATTAATATTTTGAGTTCATTCCAATGAAAATTCTAATTAATATTTATAATTTTTAGGAAGAGCAGCTGTTAGATATGGTCATCATGAAATTGGTGCCTATATTTTACGACAGTTGACCGAACAAGTAAGTTCTGAACACTTCCATTTCTGGTTGGCTTGTTTAAGGGAGATGTCTGAAGCTGAAGCTTTACTGAGTGATGAAGATTCAAGTACATTAGTGAGCAGACTTGATAAGGCTGTTATTCATTATAATAAAGCTATTGCAGCTTTGAAGGTAAGATATAAATTTTCAATTAAATTACATTCATAAATTGTCTATTATTAATGAATATTAGGCTGCTAGTACTCCATCACATAATCTCTCGTTTCAAGCTGAGTATATGAGAATTCGAGCAGAATTTCTACAATGTTTAGCACAGTTGATTTATACTTGCAATATATTGTGTGTTGTTCCACCTCCAGCTATTGGTACTACCATAGTACAAAATACGAGGTAGAAAACTGAATTCCACTAAAAATTATAAAGTAATACTTCTAAATTTTAAAGGGATGAGCATCAAAAGCACGGCTACATAACAAACCAAATGCGAAAATGCGTAAAGGAATTTAAAAATTGCGGAGATCTTCATTGGAAATTGTATCAAACTGCTTTCGATGCAGATCCGGTGACACTAGAGATTATGCAAATGTAAGATTTCTACATTTTTAGTAATTTTTTAAAAAGTAATAATTGAAATAAGCCTTCAGCAAATGTGCGTCTTGACGGAACAGTGTGTAGAGACAGTTTGTACAAATGTGTCGAGAATTCGAGAGGGCCCCATGGAATTTGGTGGTAAAAATGTTAAATTGGAATCTCGTGAATTAGTAAAAGGATGCGAAAATGCTTTGAGAGCTGCCCAAAATTTACTTCAAGAAAACGAACAAGAAGGAATCGCATCCGTCTTGCAGGACACTACAACATCAATTATCACTCATCGAGTAAGTGTAGTAATTTTTTCAGTTAAGCATTGTTTCAAAAATTTTCTTAATAGCGCGTAGAAATAATGAAGAAAATAGTAGAAATCCTAGCCAGAGCCAATTTACCAGTTCCTCGATTCTTTTTCCAAATTCTCCAATCTACTAGCGTAAAATTGGCAATTTCACCTCAGCCTCGTGTAATGGGCGAGTTTATAAGTGTCCAAGCCGGTTCACAATTGGCAGTAAAAGTAGAAGGTGTCATACAACATGGCATGAAATCAGGATTGTTTAGAAAAATCGAACAGATGGTGATTTCCGTAACTTCACAACTACAAAGTGGCGCCAAGAACAAAGAATTTGATTCAAAAGCGAGTATTTTCAAAAATGTTATATAAGAATAACATATAAATCATATTTTAGATATCAGAACAAATATCGGTGCTTACCCAAACGGTAACGCCACATAAAGATTTCTTTTCCGCACAATTTCTATTGGCTTTTCCAAGAGGTGGGCAATACCTCATAGGTAAGTGAATCATCATTTAGATTGAAGCACGTAAATTAAAAGAAATTGCTCGTGTAGTTGTTGAAGCTTCAGTAATTGATGAGAAGAATAATACTTGGAAAACTGGTCCTAAAAGTTCGTTGACTGTAAAAGTGCCCGAAGAACAAAAGCTTCTTCCAATATCAATTCCTGGAATATCCACAAATGGCAATGTGTAAGTATTTTATTCTTTGCTTTATTATTAAAATAATTAAGTTTTTTATTTTTAAATAGAATACTAATGCCTGAAGATAGTTTGTTCGTCAAACCACACCAAAAAAACACTATGACTTAAAATGCTGATGTTTATAAAAATAGATATACATAGGAACCCAATAATATAAGATATTCCCAACTACAATATGAAAATATTAATAAAAATATATTTTTTCTTAACTATAAAGACACCTCTATTATTGTATGTATAGAATACAAGATATATATATATACAGGGTGTTACAAAAAACGTGGGCCCACTATACACAGCGCTCATCTATGGGTAAAAATAAGCAAAAAACTTCATATGAACATATGTCCTAAAATGCTTCCTTGATGACTTACCACCACTTTCAAGAATTTAGCAGAAAACGAAATGTTTATTAAAAATCGTAATAATAATGGGTT
>JABRWK010000063.1:196472-253778 GCA_013372445.1 Hypothenemus hampei
TTTTACCCATAAAAGACCGCAGTGTATTACTAACCCATTATTATTACGATTTTTAATAAACATTTCGTTTTCTGCTAAATTCTTGAAAGTGGTGGTGAGTCATCAAGGAAGCATTTTAGGACATATGTTCATATGAAGTTTTTTGCTTATTTTTACCCATAGATGAGCGCTGTGTATAGTGGGCCCACGTTTTTTGTAACACCCTGTATATATTGGTCCATAGGATTTTGAATAAGTCTGTTGAACGAATAAAAGTGGTACAAATCCTAATTGTATTCCTACCACTTTGTATTTGCAACTATAAAACACGAGGATGAGCCTAACATTTTCCGACCTGTGCTATAAATCATTGAAATTTTAATGTATTTCACCAAAGCTGTTTACTGAATTCAAAATTTAAGTTTTATTGTATTGTAGACTTTATTCAGAGCGTTTAGATAAGCTAAGATCGTCTACTCCGACGACAAAAACAATCTTCAACAATTATTATTGTATGAAATATTCGACATGAGGAAACTCTCCCAAAAATGTATATAACGTTAATTTTCATCGAAACAAAATTTAGTTTACAGAATTATTTCAGGGCAATTTTAGTGTCAACGAAATTCAAAAGACTTTTTGCAGTAATTTGGGCTTAAAAAACAATGAAGCGATGAAATGTAAGGTGATATAATTCCAAATGAGGCAGCAACTTCTCTATGAAGAATGCTTTCGGATGTTGGAAAGTCATTTTACAATAGAACAACGCACCGAAACACAAAACTTAAGGGAGCTTTGAACTAATGCTTTATGCACGTTATTGTTTGACATAGCTCCTTTTAATTTCAGCTTTTTTCCAAACAAGGACGGAAATTATTCGTTCTATCCCTGTGTAAAAATTACATCGGCCCAACGTAAGGAGATAATCTCGTTATAGGTCTATGATCATAATCGCGAACCTGAATTACTTCCCTTTTAAAACTACCACTATGTCCACCAGTTTTGCTCACCAGAAAAATATCTGTAATTTCAATTTCTCGACTGACAGCCTTACACATATCGTAAATAGTTAATGCTGCAATACTAACTGCTGTCAGAGCTTCCATTTCCACTCCGGTCCTGCCTTCACATTGAATTTCTGACAGCAATTTCACTTCTTCTTTTTCGCTGTCCAAAGCTGCAGTTACTTCGATTTTCGTTAAAGCAATATTGTGGCAAAGAGGTATAATTTCTGAAGTTTTTTTAGCACCTATTATGCCAGAAATTTGTGCTAAACTGAGCACGTCTCCTTTTTTAACAGCATTTTCTGAAATAAGTTTCGTAATAATTGGGCCGACTTTAACAGTGGCCGAAGCTTTTGCAGTTCGAACTGTAATTTCTTTACGAACAATGTCTACCATTGAGGCTTTGCCTCTGTCGTTTACATGAGTTAGTTTCGATCTTGGATAGTCTTCAGTTGAGTATTGTCTGATGGTTGAATAAATGGATTTTGGAATGATGTGCGAGAAATTTGATAAAAGCAAGACTGGTATAGGTAATGTAGGCGTGGTTAAAGGACGAGCAATGGTTTGAATATCTGAAATAAAAAAAAACATATATTGATACTGGAAAAGGAAGTTTTTAGCATTCTACAACAAATTTCAGTTCTGAACTAGTATTTAAAACAGAGGCATGCACTTCATTTACCTTCCTTAACAAAGTAAAGTAAGTCTTAAATTAAACTAAAGCATCATCCACCAATAAGAATCATTGGACGATTTTCCATTTGTGATAAATTGAACATGCCTGTAAATAACAAATATATTGACGTCTCGGCCACAACTTTAACAGTCATGCTTCTAGAGTGTTTAATCCGCTTATTTTTACCTGCATGTTGCTTCTTTTTCCTCTTCACTGCTGCTCCAATGAGTGCCGTCAAGTCTTCATTTGAACATTTTGCTCTGAGTGCATCTCGAAGTGAAACTTCTGTATTGCCAAAGAGGCACACTTTCAAATTGCCATCTGCAGTGAGTCTTAGACGATTACAGCTGCCACAAAAATGTTCAGTCATTGATGTTATGAAACCGATTTGCCCTTTATATCCAGCAATTTTCCATGCCTGAGGAAAAACAGCTCATTAATGTTGTAATTGTGAATGTGTCAAAACTAACCTTTGCCGTATCATTTGGACCGTTAGATAGAGGTTGGAAATCATCCTGATAGACTTTCTTGATTGTGTCTACCATTTGCTGGTAACTGACTAGTCTATCATAGTTCCATTTGTTGCCAGAGAAAGGCATGTACTCTATGAAACGAACATCCACATTTCTGTCTTTTGTAAGTTCTACAAAGTCCAATAACTCTAAATCGTTCAGATCTAAAAATCACCAAACTCAAATCAATAAAGTGAGAGAAAAAATAGAAATTCTAATACTTTTCATAACAACACAATTGATTTTAACAGGTTCATAACCCAATTGTAAAGCCAAGTCAATTCCCATCATAACACGTTTCCATCCATTTCTTCTTGTGATTTTCTCATATTTTTCCTGCTGGAGTGTGTCCAAACTGACGTTTAAAATATCGAGTCCTGCTTTCTGAAGGGCCACCAATTGTCTTGTCAAAGTCAGACCATTTGTTGTAATCGCCACAGTTTGAATATCTTCAATGGATTTTAAATTTTCTGGAATAACTGACTATTTTTAACCGAAATTATGTAATGTTTTTATAACAATACCAATCAAGTAAGTCAAGTCTTTTCTCACAGTTGGTTCTCCACCTGTAAGTCTGATTTTGTTCACTCCGTGTTGGGCAAATAGTTTTGATATTTCTATTATTTCTTCAGTGGTTAAGAGTTTTGATTTTTCTGTAAGTTTTACGCCTTCTTCTGGCATGCAGTATTGACCTATAAAAATGTCTTTCTAAAAAATTGATAACAAGTGCATTAAAACTTTACATCTTAAATTACATCGTTCTGTAAGAGATATTCGAAGATATGTATGGTTTCGGCCAAAGGTATCAGTAAGGGGTTTTTCGACTGTTGCATTTTCAATCTAAAATTTAAATTAATACAGCTAAGCCATAGGTTATAATGGTCACTTATATGTAAGCCTTACCTGTTTTTGAAATTGAACACTTGAAACTGCCCTTTTAACATTGAAACTTCTGAAAAATTTGAGATTCCTCATTTTTAACATTTTTAAAGATAAGAAACAAAACAAAAAAGTTACTAACAATAACAAGACCACATTATTTGAAGGGAAAAGTTAAAATAACAAGAAACACAAACATCTGATTTTTGTTTACAATAATGGATTTTTATTTTTTTAAATTCGACACTGTAAACTGCTTTCTATTCAGATTGATGATAATAGATCTGTTCCAACAGAAATCCGCAACCAATCAGCGCCATGCTGACTAGTTAAAAACAGTTTGCCAATTGTCACATGATCATTTTGATGAAATTTCATTGGATCTGACTGATTGGAACTGTTGGAACAGATCCAATGTCAAAACAATTTCAATATGATAATGTCAAATTTATTGAGGTTATGTTTAACAGAAGACATTTCAAATTCTTGAGTTTATTATTTATATAAATTTATCTTAAATGTCTCTTTTTGCAGCATACGCAGACCAGGCAAAATCTCTCGGTGAAACTCAAGGAGCCGTTGAGAATTCTGAATGGCTTAAGAATTCTAGCTTTAAATCAGAACTTGTTGATATTATAGGTGCTACTCCTGAAGAAACAGGATTTTTAGATTCCCAACTTGATGAACAAGTAAAACTTAAATTGAAGAAGAAAAGGAAAGACAAGAAACATAAAAAAGAAAAGAAACGAAAGAAGATTAAAATAAAACAAACAGAAATTCAAACTACTAGTACTACTAGTACAACAATTAGAACTGCTGAAGAAGAGTTTTTCTTTGACAAAACCGCAACAAGGGAGTATTTATCAGTTAAGACTATTTCTAGACCTGCAGTACCCAAATATAAAGTTTTCTATTATTTGTCGGCACCATCAAAACATAAAACCAAATTTAAAAGGTTTAGCAGTTTTAATGAGTATTAGACGTATTTAAACAGATTTTTTGCAGATACTATAAGTTAGCAAAATTAAAAGTTAATAAAGAAAGCGATGATGAAAAAACGGTAGAGTTAACTTGGAAAAATTATCAAACCGCACCAGTAGGAGAAAGAGAGGAAAATTATGCAGGATTCACGCAAGAAGAAGAGTTAACAAAAACGACTGCATATTACAACAAAAATCTAGAAGAAAACCCTAATAACATTCATCTCTGGTTGCAATATATAAAATTCCAGGATACAGTAGCACAATTTGAAAAAACATACAAAAAAGGAAGTATTGCAAAAGCTCAAAGGGTGCAGGCTGAAAGAAAAATATCAATTCTGGATAAAGCCATTAATTTAAATCCGAGTAATGAGTTATTGCTTAGAGAGAGAGTTCGAATAGCTGTCAGCGTTTATCCAGCTGATGAACTCAAGAGCCAATTTAAAAAATTAGTAGATAAAGAAAAAGGTATAAATAACAATAAAATGTGAATATTTTTAATTTTATTGGTTTTCAGATAATATAATTCTTTGGCAAGGCTACATTGAAGCAACACAATGCTCAATGTCCCATTGTACTTCGCCAGCAGTTCTACAACTTTATACCCAATGTCTTGCCACTCTACATAAACTAAGACGAAGTACAATTTCAGATAGACATATATATGAGGAAAGCATTTTAAGGTATTTTAAACATAAGCACAAGTTAAAATTCAATACCTTATTCATTTTGTTTATTTTAGAATGCTTTATCAGTGTGGATTATTTTTGAAGCAAGCTGGACTTTTTGAACAACTCTGGGTTCTCTTGAAAATGTATTTGCAATTAAATTTAAGTCCAAGTAACAGAGGTATATTTAATATTGAAAGATATGTCGAAGAGGAAGAACTTTTGGAATTGGAAGAGGTAGTTTTAAATTCACAATTGCCTCATCACGAATTATGGCTGAGATTGGAGAAACTTCGTGAATCATGTCATTGGCTTCCTTATACAGGCGAGTTCAACTATCTAAACAAGTAGTTGTACAATGAATCTAACTACTGATACATTCTGCAGGTGAGGCAGATTGTGAAGATCCACAAAGAGTAGTGTTTAATGCAGATGTTATTGAGTTGATTCATCCAATTACAATGTCAGAAAATATTTTCAAACTAGTTGCTGCTATTCTAGCGTTGCTTAAGGTAATTAACAAGATAAATTCATCACTTATTTTAATGTAAAATTGACACATTTAGGTACCTCTTCTGCCTTGCAGACACTCTACAATGCAAGATTTAGGTTTAGATTACGTTCCATGGAGCTTAGATTCAATAGAAGCACTTCTTCCTATTTTTTTCCCTATCTATCCTGTTGACACTTTCAATAAAAGCTTCTTACTAGACACCACTAGGTATGTTTATCAGTTATTTTAACGAGAAAATAATTGTGAAGCAATTTTTTAGATTAGTTGTTGGACCACAGTATCTTAAGGCACTCCTTGGGCAAGAAGAGTATTTAAACTTTGTTTTAACTATTATGGAACTTTGTGCCGAATGCCTTAAAGATAGAGATAGACTATCAGCTCGGGTGTGGTGGTTTAGGTTTCAAAGACTCTTAATTATTTTGGGTAAGAATATTTGTAATTTATAACACATTTAGTATCAAAGAAGACACCGATGTTCCGGCAGATATTAGAATGGAAATTATTATTAGGCTGTGTCACGGAAGTCGTTAAAAATGCTTTGGTGCTAAATAATATGATAAAAAGTTTTATATTAAAAATGTCTCATTTTGCAGATGCCCAAGGTAGATTTAAATTGCCTGAATATTTTAAAAAGAAAATCAAAACGTCTGTTAAGGAACTTCTTAAACGCGACGAGAATAGAGATGTTGTAATATTCTATATAGAATATGCCTTTATTGAGAAAGCGTTGGGTAACAGTGAACACTGTATACAAATACTTAAAACTGCATTAAATATGAACAAGAATAGTCCTATTGTGACTATAAACTGGGGAATAGATCAAATAAATCGTTGTCATCTATACAGAGTTTTGATGGAAACAATTATAGAACAAAACAGTGGAACGGTTAAATTGCAAGTGCAGGAATTATTAGTTCAGCTGGTTTTGCAACGACATTTTGAAAATTTAACAAATGGCCTTATAGTGGAAGCGGAATCCAAATTTAAAACTATCACTGATGCATTATTAGAAGGAAATTTATGTTATCGAGATCCTGTGGAACATTTCCTGCCAGATTTTTTCGTAGACTGGTTAATTTGTCGGGGCTGGTTCTTATTCTATACTAAAGGTTTCCATTTTGATTTGTCCAAAGATTTTTTTAATAAATATTACTTGTTTTTAGGTCCTTTACAATGTGGTACATTTCTCGAAGACATTATAGCTAAATTAGAATTAAAATTGATCGATCAGACCTTTCAAATCGAACTTTTGTACGAATTTTATTGCGCGATTTTATTTAAATATTGCTTGGAAAATCCAGGAAGTGGTGTTTTTAAAATACTCGATAACGTCTTGTTTAGAGCCATAGAAAAGTACCCAAATAACTTGTTTTTATTGGCGATCCTAGCAAAGGAACATTGTCTAGTTAAAAATTTCGGTTTGACCTCATGGAAGGTTCAAGATTTGCTGTTGAAGTCTCGCCGATCTATTAGTGCTATTGTTGCTGTAGTTATTAACGATTTAATAAGATTAGAAATGGAAAAAGAAACTAATGAGTCTGTTATAGGTAGGTAAAACTTACAGGTTTTTGATTTATTTGAAAACTGTCCGGTTATTATTAGTTTGAAAAATATCTTCTATTTGTTTTCTTCCAAATATAAATTCTGAAAGAACTTTGTAGTGACTTGCAATACATAGTTTATTTTAATTGATGATGTTTGTTTTCTTTTAGGAAACTCGTACGATTTCAATTCAGTTTACAAAAATAGGACATTAGCTTTATTTAAAAAAATAACAGCCTATGATACTGATACAAGACGATGTGGATTAGTTTGGAGATTGTATTTACAATTTGTGCATACTTATTTTGATCTGAGTGTATGCAGAAACGTGTATTTTGCAGCCGTAGAGGAATGCCCATGGTTTAAGGTAATTAAGAACAGAACAATTTGTTTTGCTTTATAAATTACACGTCACAATTATTAATGAATTTTAGCCGCTTTATATGGATGCCGCCATTTACATTCCAGCAGAATTGGGTCCAATCCAAGATTTACTTATTGAGAAAGAACTACGATTACATCTCACACCGGAAGAATTGGATGTATTGAGAAGTTAATGGTGGTAATAGGTGAAGTAAATAATGGTTTCATTATTGTAACAAAAATGTTTTATTGAATATCCTTTTCTGATCGTCCTATTCTAATTTATTAATAATAGGTCTGTATATAGTTCGAAATTCTTAGAACTACATAGAATAATTTACAAATAAATAATTCGTCCACAAAAACATGAATAAGTGATGCTAAATACGTAGTACGTGTTCCTGAAAATTAAAATTAAGACTTTTGATAAGTAATAATATGGAAAATATAAGTTATGACCCGATAAACAGGCTCCATAAACACTTAAAACGATGGTTATCACAATAATTGGCAACAATACATTTTTCTTCTTTACTCTACGAAATATCAAAATATAACTTTAATTACATGCGTTTTCGTGTCCAAGGCTGTTTTTTTTGAGAAATACAATTAGCAAATACGCGGTGAAAAATGTAAACAAAGCTGGAAATATTTTTAAAAATCGTAACCGTAAAAAGGTCGATTTTGCAACAAAATACAGTGTTTGAGTGAGTTCCAAATTTTTCAAAAAAATATGTTGAACATTAAAATTTATAAATACATACTAAAATTGGTATACAAAAATGACACTAAGAAGTCCCCAAGCAGTAGTTTTGCTCTATGGATAAAGCAATTAAAACAAATTTTTAGAAAGAAACATACCAGCAGAACACTGCTTTCAGGGGGCCACCGAACATTAATAGAACTGGCGGAAGAAGAATTTATGGTAGACATCATACATCAATCATAGAGAATCCAAGATACTTGGATTGGTTGGCCTTCAGTTTCTTATTATCGAGTTGCTTCTATGTTTTCAATTAATGGACGGATTCGGATTAAACGTCTAATTTGGCCAGACTCTGAATATTGGGCCCTTTTTTAGGATAGCTTCAAGTGAACAAATATAAAGAGCAAAAAATTTGAAATACACACGAAAATTTTAAAATGGCCGTCATATTCTCCCGATCTTAATTTTATTGAGAAATTATTGGATATTAACAAAAGCGTTGTAAGACTAAACCGAATGCCTACTCAGCATCAAATAACAGGGTCACTTTTTCAAAAAAAGATAAACATGCAAAATTTTTTTCACAACAATTTACTCTTGTGTTTTATCTATTGTCATGACGTCAAATGCATTGTTGGATTTTTTGACCATTATGAATGGACACTAAATTGTTCGAATTCATCACGTTTCTATTTTGTTTTTAAAAGGACAGCACACATTTTTTTCAAAGACAGTTCGACATTCATCCCAGAAAGCAATCGAAAACATAGTCTGTATTCTCATTTACAAACAGAATTCGTTCAGTACAAACGCAAAACACTTTATCATTTTTCATCAGTGTCTTTACGTAGTGGAAGTAGTTAGTAATAGAAGACATTTCCTGTAGAAATAGTTAAAAACTAGCATAACATTAAACTTATTTTCAGTTGTTTTAATAGAATTTGAGTTTCACTTTTATTTTAGAAACTTTTATTTCACCAACTAGTTAAGTCTGTTGTCCGATGAAAATCTGGCTTAAGATAACTTGAAATTGCATTAAGTTGATTTGAATACAAACGGAAAAATATTTGTTTGAAAAGAGCAAAAGTTTACAGGAAGATTTCTAACCACCCGTAGGTGTTAATTGAAAGGAACTAAAATATAAAACCCAGTATTGTTTTTGTACTGCTTTTGTTGCAAAAATTATCGTGAACTATTAAAGTAAAAAAGCGACCTATTTACGGTACGGTATCTGGAAATACAGGAACAAAATTTTGTTAAAAATCATTTTTTACTTTGTTTATAGATAAAAAATGTACAATTATCATTTTTCTAACAGAAACCTTTGTTTAGTAATAAACAACCACTTGGGGTAGTAATTATGTAATAAAGATAATATTGATTTTATAGTCTTTTCTAATAATATAAACGTTTTTAAACAAATTTCTGTATTTTTTAACAAAAAAAAATAAAGCCTCTATTCGAAGGTTTTTAACGCAATCGTTTCCGTTATTAAAAAAATAGTTATAAATAATATAAAATGAGAATAATATTGAGCCAAACCGTTTAATAATAACAGAAAACTTTAAGTTTGCTTTTCGTTTTAAACTAATCTCATTACTTTGGTCGTCAGATTGCTCTTTAAAAACCATTTTACGCTCTTTAATTAATACATTTTACAAATTTATCATTTAAAAAACCTCTCGATTTATTCCTAACCCGAAATTCAAGACTACCTATCGTCCATGACGACTTGTTTGAATGTCTTAATACCGGTGGACATTTGAGACTTGACTTCGTGCCCTCCCAACGAAGCGGTTCCATCTTTAGCAATAAATAATTGTAATCCTGATGCTGAAATTAATCCAAAAATTAATCAAAATGAAATTTTAAATTGCTTTCCTTGTATTACTTTCAGCTGAATCGTCCGGATGTTCTAAATTAGTACTTTTCAATAAATCAGCTATGAAATCTTCAGGATTCACTCGAGTTATTTCGACACGTCCAGAAACACCACCGCTTCCTGCTTCGTCTGGCCCATTCAAATTTTTCTTGCGCCTCTCGTAGGCCGCCTTGGCTCTATCCAAAGATCCCGTGTCACTGTTTGTTTGAAGACTGCCAGAACTAGGATTTCTGATTGAAATAATGGAGTAAAATTAACATACTCTTATGGGCATGCATGCAAAATTCAATAGTTAAGTTAGTGCAAAAAATATGAAGCGAAAATAACAAAATAAAACCAAAGCTTTAACGTGGATAAAAATAATAATAACGAGCGAATAAAAGCAATTAAAAATATAATAAAGTGAAAGAAGTGGCACTAACAAGGTTAAGGTGGTGCTCGATCTTCTTTGGCAGTCTTCCGCAACAACATGGTCTTCTTCTTCGCCACCTGGTGAACTATCACATGTCGCCAGCTTGCTGACCGGACTGTTCTCCAACATCTTTCTGTGCAGCCTGAAGGGTTAGTAAAGGGGTTAGTTTTAAAACTTCTATGGTAAAACTAGAGCAAGTACTATTCTATAAGTACCAATCTGATATACACCAATATGGTACGTACAATCGTCCACGCTGAAGGCCCAGAAGTCTTAACCACATTAAAAAAAAATTTTTACCTAATGGCAAGCAATAAGCGACCTTAAACTACAATCACCATATTAGAACCATGAGGAAATCAAGCCAAAATGTCACCAGAAAATCGATACGAACACCCAAGCGAATTTATGGAGAAAAACCCATCATTCTCCCTCTTTCACCCCACCAAACCTACCTGCAGAAATTCGCCCCATGAATAGCCAAATGCCCGTCGTTGTTTAGTTTCAAATTTCCCATGGAAGCGGCCCTGGAATCGTCCTTGGACAGAGGATCAGGCAATGGAGGATGATTATGATTGGAAATCGGGGTGGATTGAGCACCGATTGTCGATTTACGTGGCAATCTTGGTGTCCAAAAAGCGGCAATCATACTGGAGAGGGTGCGTTCCGAGCGTGGAGGATTCGGGGAAAGTTTGGGAATCGTAAAATCGCTTTTCGAACGCAACACGCCCTCGAACGAAGACTTTACGATATAATAATTATTATTGTTACCAGTACTGTCGGAATTACGATCGAAATATGAAACTTTCCCCTTAACATCAACGTCTTCTTTTGCCTTGGGAATACCGTTTTTCGTCGGCCAATTTTGCATCCTCTCCACAATGCCACTAGAAGCGCTCTTTTGCAGCGAATTAAAATTTTTATCGAAGACGTTCGTGCCAAAACAACCATCGGGAGTCTTGAAAACCTCATCCGAAACATTGTGATTGACCGACTCATGATTTTTAGATTGTCTGGGGAATGTTTCAGGGGTGGATAATTCACTTTGAGGAGTGTAAAAGGCCTCAAATTCTCCACTCATTACTGGGGCAGAATCTGGACCTCGGGGTGTGTGGAAGCCCTCTGAGTTGTTTAAGTTAAACGCAGAAGGTGGGCCTGGCGATTCGGATATGATGGTGGTGGGGATGTTAAGGCGGTGTTTGGGGAAGGTATATGTACGATGCAACTGCGAGACGGGCCTACGAAGCGAATCGTGCTGCGAGGCGTTCCTGTGGCCGGAAGAAATAATTTACAATTTTGTTGCAGCAGCAGGGGACATGCAAAATACAGATATTTTGTATATACGTGTAAAAATTAGCGTTAACTAATTGAAAGAATATTTTGACCAAGATATTTGCTCAAAAAGCATTCAATTTAATGTCAAAATACCATTTTCATAACAAATTGTTAACACATTCAAGAAAATTGACTTTTTCCTACAAATTTTCTTTTCCCATCCAAAATACATTCACTGACACCACAAATAAGTGATTTATCTTACCTGATATGTCCGGCAGCTGAATCGCCACTGCTGCTTTGCCTACTATGTGAAATGCTGCTGTAACCACTCGCCTTCGACATTTGACTTGTATTTGATGAGTTTCTGCTATGTCCATGCGTGTCTTGGATAGTTCCCACATTCTGTTGATCATTCGCTACCTCTACGTGAACGCTGGTTGGTGCGAGTTCTTGCCCAGGAGGCTCTAATTGTGTTGTGTTTGATGTCAAACCCGTTTCGGCCAATGTTTGACCTATTACAAGTTCTGAAATAGTTACAAATAGTGACTGATAAATAGAGTTAAGACCAAATTTTACCTGCAGGAAGGGGTGCTCTTTTCTTTGGAAGGCTACCAAAACCTGAGCTGCCACTGTTTATCGATCCGGCCAAGGATCCACTCGAGAATTCGTCCGATCTTTGGTCGGCCGATGGATCGTCCAAGGCAGTTTGTTTGTGTTTTAATGATGGCGATGGTCTAAAAACATATACGATACAAAGCGTCTCTTAAATCGTTTTAAAGTTATATGCTAACCGGTGAACCAACTGTAGAATTAACCTTAATGTATTTAACTATGATTCATATATTATGCAGTATAGCCAGTTCAGCTACCAATTAACTAAGGTTGGAACTTCCACTTTTGGTTGAATACAGAATTACTTACGCTTTGAACAATATATCGCCTGAGATCATATTGAGCTGAATACGGAATTTAAGCATGCTATTGTCCTGCCGATGTCTCGCATCATAACCTTCCAGCAAAGCTTTTTTATGAATTAGTCCGGCCCCTGCATACTCGGCTAAATTGAGATCGACAAATCCCAACTAAAAGCACAATAATCATGAAAAATTACCTGACCTAAAATTAATTAATAGCTGGCGAAAATGTTGCCGCATAACTTCAATAAATCACTCTTTATAAAATTAGAATTATATGAAATGAAGGTTTTCTTACTTTGGTAAAACTCCGTCCTCCTTTGTACTCTTTCCTAATCGATATCCTCAAAATACATTTCTCCATTACTCCGGTTGAAGCGTTCGCCATCATTTTACATGGAAAGGAAAACTGGGCGTCCCAATGCACTTTGTGGTCCCTTACTTCTTGTCTGAAAAAAGAGCAATGATAAAAAAACCTTTACTCAAACTTATTCCGCATAGGCGTCTCGGGGAGGAAATAATGAAACATCCGGACCAGTCCGCTGCTACGCCACTTCCTGCTGTTACTAATTTTNATGAAACAAAATTATTATGTTTTAAAGAAAGTTTGCAAAGTGTTGTATTGTGTTTTTGGAAATTCAGCATTGTCAAAAATTGTGCCTTTCAGTTGCTTTTTAATTTAGGAAGTAATTAAAAATTAGACGGAGCTATATCACAACTGTATGGGCAAAATTGGATAACATTTCAATTGGCTATATTTAATTAATATGTTTGTTGAATTTAAATTCTTTTTTCCGTTCAGTTTTGACGATTATACTCTTGTTTGAGGATGACACTGATAAATCCATATTTCAGCTTCAGGATTAAGTCAAAATAAGCCGGAATACAAATACAACACCTTGAGAATTATTGTCTTATTGAAGATGAAAAACATTTAGTGTCGGATCGCACAAGGTTCATAAACAACAATTTAATTGTTAGTTGAAACAGACCTTCACAGGTGCTCGAGGGCTTGTGTATGAATATACAACTATCTGGATACAATAATTGGGAAGTCAACAAAACTTAGACGGATAGGTGCTACTAATCAAAGTAAAGCACATCTCTGTCTCAAGTTGTCTGTACAATGTCTTTGACGCATTATTACTTTTGATGAAAAGCGGGTTCCTTAGGTACTTTAACAAATACGATAAGCCCAACGACTAAATAAAAAAATTAGCCCAAAAGGAAATATGCTGCGAAAACACAGGCCATTTTTCACATATTAATTACAATTAATATATTGGCAATTTCTTATGGAAAAAATAATTCAGTGGAAAACCACACAAAAAAAATGCATTTAACGAACTCGTCATTTTCAGGGTTCCAGTGTTTTGTTTAACTGGTTAAACACTCGTATCGCATTGACAAAAATTACATACAGGATCTAATGGTTATCGAGTTGATAAATGTGCACTTGAAATTGAAATTCACTAGAACTTTCATGAATACCAACTGTAACAAAATAAATTGCCCCCAATCAATCTTGATGTTTGTTTCTTTTTTTGACGTTTTTAATATACAGTTTTAGGTTTGACTGTTAATTACTACATACATACTGTATTTATGAGTTTCACGATGTCATAAATTATAATGCCATGTTATATTAAAAAAAACGTCCATAACTAACACGACATTTACTTAACAATAAAGCCCATTTAAAAAACTTAATTTTTATGTTATCTTTAAATCTAACATATGTAATTATATATTTTTTTTAATTCGAATTGAAATGGTGAAACGAGCCTGTAAAATTAACATGCGAGGCAAGCACGACATGTGTTTTAAATCGCATGTTAAAAATGGAAATGACACTGTTTTTATTACATTTTCGGGGCCGGGTTGTAAAATTTAAAATAGACTGGAAATTTGATATTTCATGTTCATGAGAGAATTTCCGGGCTTAATTATATTTTTAGCTAATTCATTAATACTTAATTGTTTCTTATTAAATGCATATCAACCAATTGTAAGAAGTGATTTTATGTATGTGTTTGCCCATTGATTTGTTCCAATCATTTGTTTTCATTTTAAATATTTGAAGCTTATTGCTTTATTTTATATTTTGTTTTTAATTATTTGTATCTAGGTACTTAAAAAATACACAAGTAAATATGATAAAAATTTAATAGGAAACACTACAAAATTAGTGTTCTAAATAGTCTCGCTATTTGATAGAAACACTAATTTTATGCTTATGTTCAAAATATATGTGAATCAATCTTGAGCAAACAAACGGTAAAATTACTTAATATAGGCTAGTAGACAGTTTCAAAAGTAATATCTGAACGTCCTTGCAAGGTCGACAGGTTGTTACGCCAATAAAATGTAATAAAAATCTTATAAGTACACATATTTGAGAAAATTCCTAGCTGCTAAATACGCATAAAATATCACTATAAAAAACTTTTATATTGTACCATCGAATTAGTTTTTAATTAATGCTTCTTTGCATCTTTAATAACCGATCAATTGAAAAAAAATTATGTGTTCTTAGAAAACAGAGTTTATTCAATTGATTTGAATGACAAGTTCAGTCCACACTTAATAGGTTAAACTCATTATTAACAAGTATCTTATTAACCTTGCTAGTTGGTAAGGTTTCTTCTTATTTTTACGTTAATTAGACTGAGATTTTTTTTAAATAAAACCCTTTGTTCTATATGTGCAACAGTAGGAAATTTGTCTCAATTAATATAAAATAATTGCATTATGAGTAATTGTTTTATCGAAAATTATTTGGCTTTCATTTGACATGGTCGTATAATAGTGACAACTACTACAAGGGCTATATATGACAAATAATTGTATTTTATTCAATTTAAATATCGTTTGCACTTTAGATGACTATCAACTTGATTCAATGAACTTCGGTTTTTTTTAATTAGGTGACCATGAAAGATGTAAGTAAAAATTCATGCCACTGTATAAGTAGACCTATGTGTGAAGACTTAAGGGACCGTCAGCTTTGAAAACATATTAGGTAAAGAAATATTAAGTATTATACAGGGTGTTAAAAAAAACGTTTAAATATTTAAAGGGCATATAGTGCGAACGAAAATAAATAAAAAAAATTTGATAAACATGGGCCCGCAAATGAACCGTTTTCGAGATACAGGGTGTCAAAAAAAGATTTTTTTCCAGTGTTTTAGCGAACGGTTTGAGATATGGAACTCAGCTTTTGTATACTTATTAATATTAATATTTGTTACGTTTTGAGTACGAAATCAAATTTTTCTCACACGCTATTCACTTTTTTTGACACCCTGTATCTCGAAAACGGTTCATTTGCGGACCCATGTTTATTAAAACTTTTTTACTTGTTTTCGTTCGCACTATATGTCCCTTAAATATTTAAACGTTTTTTTTAACACCTTGTATACGAAGTTTGTCTTTGGATGTTGTGTTCAATGACAGCAAAGAAAAACCTGAATAGTAATAACAGAAAAATCAAAAGCTAAAAATTAAATGCTTGGAATTATATGGCATTTTGCTCAGTAAAAATACTTAATCCTCGGTAAAACGGATCCTTCTATGTTAAATAGTGCGCATTAAACAGTTTTACTGAGCAGTTAGTATTTTTTACTGAGCAAAATGTCACATAATACCGAGCAGTTTATTACTATCCACAATCAAATAAGAAAATTCCAAGGGGCGAACACATTTTAAAGGAAACAAAATGATATCAACTGTAAAAATCGAGATCTTATATTTTTAAGATTCACTACGCATCATTTTCACGGTTTGTGGATTTGTTGAGCAAATTCGATGTTAAATTAAAAAAAATTGTTTTATTTGGCGATGAAAAACGGGCTCTTTATCATGACAACACATCAAATCAACCGTTTACAATCGCCACAACAAAACTAATCGAATTGCTATTTCATCCATTCTTTTCTTTACATTTGCCTCCATGGCATTTCTATCTACATATAGATTTCGAAATATGAAAAAAAGGCATGGCACAAAGCGATTCACAATAAACGAGTCAGAAACAGAGGCCACGTGGAAAGGAAACTAGAAAATGGGACTCGATCTTTATTATTTGTAAAAGGCTCGTCGAAAACTGAAATCAGAACTATTCGCATAAGAAACGGAGTTCTTATTTCCATGCCACTCAATTTGTCGACAAATTTATTTCAAACAGTGCGACAGACCTAGTTTAAAATCCTTCACAAAATCTGTTGAAATCATCGATTTATTTGTAGAATTGATTGTAGACCATGAGTAATCGCTGGTTTCTTACCGTTTCAATTGCCACTAAAATAGACGCGCCGCAATCACCATTCGAATCAGGCCCAAAAACCCGTAAAACGTGTCGAAAATCGTCCATGAAATTAAATAGCACCTTATTGAAATTCAATAAAGCAAAGGGCGAACCGATAATTCACCATGATAACTGGCCTCGACATTGTACTCGAGTACAAAACAAACAAAGATTACGCAAAATAAAAAAAAATAAACATTGAATTTACCTGCTGCTGTGATCTTGAAAACTACCACCATCTAGAAGTCTGAGTTTAGCAAAGAGTACAGCTGATACGAATGGCACTTCCAGCAATTGCTCCAAACATATTTCCACTTGAAATCTGTATTTCTTTTTTTTGGACATGAATGAGGTCATATTGGGAAGTCAATATTGGGAGCGGATGAAGTTGGTTTGTTGTTGTTGTTGTTATTATTGTTGTTGTTGCTTTTCTTAAAGTATTCACGTCATTTTTCCTTTTTAAATTGTGCGTTAGAAGTCTCTTTGGTTAGAAAAGGCCTTTTGGAAGGTTGATTTTGGGAAGCGCTAGAAAGAAAAACTTTCAATTATTAACCTATGATTAAAACAATGTGAGGCTCGTTAAAAGCAAGGTCTTTCTAACGGAGTATATTTATGTGTTAAACCATGCAAAAAATTCGAGGAAGATAATTTATAATTATTAGATTTAATGCTACCTATAAGTAAACAAGTTGGAAGTCACAAAGCAAGTTTAATGGCAAGATCAGTTCATTAAACCGACGATAACAGATTGTTCATAAAAATTAACATTTACGCTTAAAATATACAACGTTTTGAAGGTGACAAAGTTAAATTCATTTGTTTTATACTTTCCTGAAGGGAAAAGTAAGAATTTCATAAATAGAATACTCGTAAATGATAAATTTAGTAGTCCCAAGAAGTGGAGGTGTATAATCTTCCATTGAAATGTGAAAAGAATGACAAACCAGGTCATTAATTACCTGGTTTATCATGAAATCTGTTCGAGAGGCCACGCGATCTCCATTCATTAATGCGTTTTTTTTATTATTTTTAAACAGAAAGCGAATTGCCCTCTTTTTGCTCATGTATATCGTACTTCGTCCTACGCGGTGAAAATAATTTGACCTTTGAAAATATAATTTTATCTTAATTGTCGTTTCAATTGAGGCAAAACTTACAATAACCAAGCATGGTACAATATCGTTTATCAGACATGCAGTATATAACAGAAAATTGAATAAACGATAAAACTAGCACAAAAGGCCATAACTTTTATTTTCAATGATTTCCTTGTATCCGCTGGGCATTGAATCTACAGGGAGGTATTGATATGTATCCTTAAAATCCAAAGAGCAAATTAATTTTCAAGGACAAATACTTCATTGCTCTACATGCGTTTCTCAATCTTTTATTTGCTGTGCTCCAACTAAACCGTTCCAAAATTTTCATATTTCCCATGTAACATAAATATTTATATTAATGATTAATATTATTGACAACTTAATCAAGACAGAGGACTTGGGTTTTAGGAAGAACTCACTGGGTAACTGTTAAGTAAAAACAGTAAGTAAATTATAAAAAAATACATAGAATAGAGAACTTGAAGTTACCATCTTAACCTCCCTGTAGGGCATGGGACTCATATTAGAAAACACTGCTTTACATAGTCTCTCCGTAACACACCTTGTACAATGAGCCTGCAATGCCTCTAAGTCCGCTAAAAAATAAAACAGTTCTAAACATTTCTTCAGTTGAAACAACAGATAATAATCTGAAGAAATTAAATCAGATGAATTTGCATATTGAAAATGTTGAAGAAAATATTATTCGTTAAATCTGTCAGTTTTATTCGATCTATTGAATCCATTCTTCTTTGTAACATTCTACATACATATTAGTAGTAAGAGGAGTTTGGGTTGATGATTTGGTGACCTTAGGGGTTGTTTAGAGCATAGATTTTGGGTTAATATTATCGAATAGGTTTAAAGTAACATTCGGGCTTGAATAATGAATTAGCATTCATCACAAACATTGTCAAACTGCCAGGTCTATAACAGTAAACAATTAAAACAACTTTTTAACATCGAACCGTTAATTCACTGTAAATACAACTGAAAAAACTAGATTAATTACCGTTCTAAAAACCGAAGCAATTTGCAAAAATAACACTCCTTTAATTTACCGATTCCTAAATGGGTTGTTATTTGAAATTCCCGACGGTGAATATAAATATAATTGTCGCCCTTTTAGTGGAATCGTTAAGCATTATTTGTCAAAGGCATTGTACGTTTCATCGACGCTGCCGGATGTATTAAGATGGCCTTTTCGTAGGACAAATGTGTTTATATATGAGTTACACGAGTATGTGTCAATCGTATAAGAATAGGAAGTTTGGACGTGATCCAAAAGTAATAAACTATTGGCGTGAGAACACTTTCACGTTATATTAATTAATGGAAAAAAGCGTCGTCACGTTGCCTGCTGTTCCGTGACATCACGTCCCAATACAAAACGAAACGCTCGAATTTCCGTCTGGAAATAAAATAAAAACGTCTGGAATCCATCATTTTTTTTGTGTTAGCGTTCTCGTTAAGCGATCGTAATTTATAATTTATCTTTTGCTGTATAAACAATACATCACGATAATACACTCCTCCGTTAAAAGTTGGTTACATGACATACAAAGTAATATTTTATTTTATTGGTTTGGTATTAATTGATATGTTAATATTAATAATAATGTTTAATGAGGAATCGCCTTCCGGAATTCCAAATATCGTTATCGTTCAGAAATTATCTATTTTTAAAAATTTAAATTTAAATAATGCATACATGCGGAAATTATTTAAACAATTTAGTTTTAATCTTCTACATTGTAGTTGATGTTTGCTTAAACATTGTCGGAAAAAAAGCATATTTGCACATACAAGTTGTTGTTTTACAAGATTTTAAAATTTCAATTACGAGGGTAATTCTGAAAATTTTTTGGATAAATTAAAACAAATGATGCTTTAGCGAAAGAATCGTTCCCGTATAAATTTGTATGTTCTTATCGATCTCCTTGTTAAATACATTTATTCGTTTAGTGGAACTGCTGGAAAAAATTTCACGGTTTATCTTCTTTGATATTGTTTCAAGTTCTATTATGTACCCAGCTGCAGCTTCTTCTGGAGAAAAAAAACGCTTTACGGGAAAACTTTTTTTGGTATTAGTAAAAGAAAACGTCTCACGGAGCCAATTTGACTCCTGACCTTTTAAAGAAAAATTCTGAGGGTACGTTTTACTAATTAGGCCACTACATTATCATTGGGCAAGGAAATTCCTACATAAGCTACTTATAATCCAATTTTTTTATATTTTGTTTTCGCATCCATTGCTATCGTATAATTTAAAATTTATGGTTTTTTGATTCCTCAAACATTTGATGACGCTATTAACACTTGCAGAAAGAAACAGATAACAATTTTTTCCCGATACTACTTGTTCAGTAAATTTTCATTGGTGTATTATCATTTGGGAATACCCAAAGCAATTGAATTTTAAATTCCGAACCGAATTGATAAATTTGCGATTTGTCAGATATTCGTTTTGACGAAGCGTTTGCATAGATGTCGATCGTATATTTGCACTACTTCAATGCGAGTGTCCTTTTGCTTTTTAAACAGACATTTGTTAATAGCTACCAAACCAATAACGGTATTCTACTTAATAGAGGCATATGTGATTCAATATCTTTGTTTTATTAAAGACACCCGTAGACTCTGTGATGGCTGGCCCCTTTATTGTTAGAACCAAAAAGCATTATAACCTAATCAATATATGTAAATTTCTTAATGCTGCTAATTTAGTTTCAACTTTGAGATATGACAATGAATCGTGATGAGTACCTACATACCATATACACATAATATGTGACAAATACCATTATGATTTCCAATGATATGAATAATAATAATATAATGTCCTCTCAAAAGATTTTTAGAATAACCCTTGTATTAGAGATTGAAGGAAAAATATTCAGCAACATAAGAAAAAAACCTATTGATGCTAAGTCTGCATCGAGACTAATTGAACGAGCAAAAATAAAACATGTTATGTATATTAGCTCTTCTTAAAATATAGGAGGCAACCCCAATTGGGGTCGGCAAAAAATCTGCCTATTTCTTTCTTGGTGCACTTAATAATATTAACATAAATATAATAACGCATATAATATTAACAGCGATTATAGTTAAAAAAAAATTGCCTGCATAAGGTTTGAAGGTATGAAAAGTCACGGTTGACTACCTTTTTTTAGACATCAACACAATTAATTCATCATTATAATGCCCAGAGAAAAAAGAAACAAGGTAACCAACTATGTACCTGCGTAAATTTTGCGACCGCTAATAGTGAGGTCGTGACAGGTGTTCCATCATAATGCTTCAGGAGAAATGGATTAGGAGATCATCATAATGCTTCAGGAAATATTCGCGAAGTTTAAAATGTTGAAACGATGTAAACGAGTTCGAACGCTAGATAATATTGGTTCTCGCTCAATTGGTCTAGGAATAATTACAATTTAAAAAAGCTTTAATTTTAAAGAACCTTTCTTGTTAATCAGGTAAGTTATCAGTTCCGTTTACATTTAAGTGTTTCAAACATTGATGATCCAAGTCACTTCAGTCACATATCCATTTCAATATTAAGTAACTTGTTCAGTATCAGTTAAGCACTTAGACATCAGATTTCTTTATCATTTGACTGAAATGGAACTATAATTGAATTGACCTTGTAAAAAACTCTTCACTCACCTTTTTACATGCAAAATTTTAAAAGGAAAGTACCTAAATGAACTAACAAAATTTTAGATATTTTAAACTCAATTTTCTTGTGATTTTAAGGAACTATTTGATATACGTATATCCAAACATGACTTGAGTCGATTGCCAAAAAAAACTTCGTGATTTGGAGTTTGAATTGA
The DNA here is from genome assembly GCA_013372445.1 of Hypothenemus hampei. Lineage (NCBI taxonomy): Eukaryota > Metazoa > Arthropoda > Insecta > Coleoptera > Curculionidae > Hypothenemus > Hypothenemus hampei. The sequence goes on from JABRWK010000063.1 coordinate 218,030, forward strand.
TGGAACCCTTTTATTCACTTAATGTAGAATTATTATTTTTTTTACGAAACTGAAGAAAACCGTCAAAAGTCGCAAATTGTCTTGCAACAACACCGTTATCGAAATTATAAAAAGCCGAATTTATAGATCTAAAGGATTTTTTCTTTGGAAGGTTTAGAAGCATTGCAGGTTCGTTGTAAAGATTGTGTTGAAATAAGTAAAAAAAAATCGTTTCTATCAGAGCCGACTAGGAATATCAATACCTCCTCATACTTCTGATGATGATGCTGGAAATCGGGTGAAATATGAGAAATATTAGTTTCATTCTATATTTATAATATTGAAAGTTAAGATTAAGAGGAGTTTCTAGATATTTTGTTAAAATAACCCACTGAAATAATGTATGTACAATTTTGCCCAGTAACTAAAAATTTACTGTGTAAGTAGATAATTATTAATTCAAATCACAGTAATCACTAGTTTTGAGAAATACTAGACTAGTATTATTTTCAATGTTAGAGGAAAAATAATATAGGACTTTAATTTTTAGATACCAAATGCACTTCACAATTAAATAATTATGAATCATGAACAAATTGGCAAATAATTATCTGGTATTCATCAGTTTGTTTATCCGAAATATTGGTTTAATAGAATGCCAATTTTCGTATTCTTTTTTTAGAACATTTATGAGAAATTTACAACGTTTATTTTTTATATAATTTTAATGCTAATCAATTTTAGGGCCAAAATATGTCAAGATAAGATTAATTGCATTTCCTAACAATTAAAACATTGACGTTTTTATATAGAATTATATTTCAAATTGGCCAAAAACCCTTTAATGATGACACAAAGAAATATATTCAGTCTTAACTATACCTAATTGGCCAAAATTTGTTCTAGTTTAAAATGATTTTTGTTCAAAAAATATTAATAACACAACCGTTATGTAATTACCTCAAAAATTGCCGATAGGCACTCCTCCAGATTTATTGCATCAAACTATTTCCTTTTAATTCTATGTATATTAAACTGTAGAATAAATATGTATTCAAAAACCTTTTCAACGACTACATTCGAACGCCATTACGGTTGACAACAAACTGACATGACGGCACGCCAGTGACAGCAAATTTTTTTTCAACATAATCACAGATGAACCATAAATTTCGACAATAGGATTTTTGGATTTCAGGATTTTTAAGTGCGATACGCTTGCGCGAGGATCCAAAATAAGAAGAATCTGTTTGACAACCTAACCTGTATTTACAAAGTTTTCCTGTCAATATTTTTGTTATCATATATGTTACATTTTTTTCTAAAATGATCATTTTGGTCCATTATATCAGTTTTTTAATTTTCCAAATGTTACGTAACCGAAAAAGGCTCAAATATGATGAGAGAAAAGAGGAAAATATAACTCAAGGGAATGAGGAGGAGCTAGAAGGAGTTCTAAAATTCGATCCCCCTTTATACAAGCAACGATACGGAAAAGTGTATGAAGTTCTCATTCAACAAAAATTCCGAGAAAACATAAAGAAACTGGTTGATTTTGGATGTGCAGAATTTGGCCTATTTGTTTTCATAAAGAAATTAAATCTTGAAGAAATTATGTTTGTCGACATAGACGAATCTATGCTAAAAGAGAAAATAGGAATGGTTCATCCACTACTTTCTGAGCATCTGAATAGACGCAACTGTCCTTTGGAAGTTTCGGTTTTCAAGGGAAGCATTATTGATCCGGATTATAGACTTCGAAAGACTGATGTAGTTACAGCTATAGAACTGTATATAGTTTATATTATGTTATAACTTCATTTTTAAAGTAATAATATTTTCAGGATAGAGCATCTCTTTCCTGATACATTAGAAGCACTTCCCTACAACATTTTTTCTTTCATCAGACCTAAACTAGTCATAATAACGACACCAAATGTAAATTTCAATGTTGCTTTTGGAAGAAATACAGGGTTCCGGCATCCTGATCATAAATTTGAATGGACAATGGAACAATTTGAAGACTGGTAAAACTTTATTCTGTAGCTGTTCCATTTAACTCATTTCTTATGTACTTTTAGGTGCAATAATATTATACAAAGATTTCCAGACTACAATGTGGAAATCAGTGGAATGGGTAATCCACCGTCGACCAAACCCACTATAGGATTTTGCACTCAAGCAGCTGTATTTGTAAGAAAAGATTTGTATTGTTCTTCGTACATATCATCGTCTTACACAAAATCTTGTAAATGCTGCCCAAAAACCAGTCCTTGCAAAAGACAAACTATAGAATGTAAATTACTTTGTAATTGCCTTTGTGCTCAGTGTCTTCCTGATGTCAGTGTTGGAGTTTGTACTTATTTAAGTCAAAATATCAATGAAAACGCTTATAGACCAATGAACGTAATAAGGGCGGTTTCTAGGAGGTTTAGTAACACAGATCTGACATATTACTCTGAATTACCTAATTCAGAATTGGCTGGTGATTTAGTTAATAAATCATACAACATTTTTTATAAACTAATAGAGAAAGTGGATTATCCTTATGAAGAAGACAATAGAACAGAGAAAGAAAAGCTGTTGGAAACGTTTCGATTCAGGATAAATATGTTTACAACATTTAACTCTCGGTTTTACATAGAAGAGAGAGAGAGGTGTGAAATACCGATTATGGATCTTTTATATGGGGATATTAGTATTTCTAGTGAAGAGGCAAGGTAAGTGTTTCTCAACAAAAAACGTCAGTGTCAAGTTGATTTTATAAACATTTCGAAAATTTTCAGTTTTTCATTACACTTTCTTTCACATCATTTAGGTATAAAGGTACATCTACTTACATTTATTGGTATTTATTATTTTAAGAGACATACTTTCTGAAGCCGGTTATATAGTGGAAAAATGCATTATTCCAGAAACGCAAGAAACTAAATACTGTATTATATCTATACCACAAATAATGGAAAATACTACAAGTGAATCGGAAACAACAGAAGAATACAATTCTAAAAGGTTTATATCCAATTTCTTTTTAGGGGCTTTGTTACTGTTTTTTTTATTTGCAGTAGTGAATGTAACGAAAATGTAAAATATGACGCTAATTTAGAATTAATATCGGACTGGGATGATGTGACCTATGTGACAACAAATGAGAAATCTGAATCTATACCTCAAGGTACTACTCGATTACTAACTCTCCTACCATTCACTAACATTATACTACATTTAGAACCATCATCTTCAATAATCCAATCTGTACAACCTAAAAATCCAGATCCTCTGTTCGATTCTGGCTACCTCCAATCTCCTTCACCTTTGGAAACTCCTCAACAATTATCTGAAATGTCTCAGCAGGATAATGCATTGAATTTAGAAGTACTTGAAACGGATTTATTTGACGACGGTCCTGACACCCCTAAATTAAATAGTAATGACAATAAATTGCATTTGAAAAAGACTGTTGCCAAGGAGAAATTTGCCGGCGTTTTAGTACCAATGCTTGAGAATCAAAAGTAGGAATTTGATTGATATTTTACTCGTTTTGAACAACTAGCTTTTAGGGCCAAAGTTCTAGATCCTAATAGGGTCAACGAATTAGATAGAATGCATGATATGGCTCCCACAAGGGCTTTTATGAATAATTTTTTAAGACCTCAAAATAACTTGAAGAAAGTTCCATTGAAAGATGCTCCTGTTGCTGGAACCTCTGCTAGTTGGAAAAAGTCAAGGAAACATAAAGTAAAAATTTTTCCTGTGAAACGTTTGATTTCTACTAAAGAATGTTTAAGGATAAGAAAGGTGCCGAAAAGAAAGAGCCTAAAGAAGTGTCCGTTTTAGACGATGCTAAAAGTCTAACGGAATGTATTATTCAAAACAGTTTAAATATAATTGAAGTCGATCAACAACTAGAACGATCAGAGTTGATAAAAGATTTAGTGAGTATGTTTTATGTTGTAATTTGTGATTCTGACTTCCTTGTTTCTAAAAGAGTCCCTTGGAAGAGATCAATAATGTTGCAGAAGCTTTACAAGAACATCCTCCTATTGTAGATCGAGAAGTTGCTGAGGTTCCTGTTCATGCAGTGGAAAATGGAGATTTGGCGAATAATAATAGAGACAATGAAGGCAAAAGAGTCGATATTAAAATCACTGTATAATAAAATTTTGGATCGAAAACTTTTTAGGAAATAATTTATTGGAAAATATACAAGAACAAGACGTAGATGAAGGTATTGACTTATTAAACGATAATTTAGAAGAATTGGTACCATTGTTAGCTGACAATGTGCCCTTACCAGAAAATAATAATGATTTGAGAGTCGAATTTCAACAAGAAGAAGCCGAACTCCAAGCAGATCAACTACCTATTGTACAAGGAGTTAATATAAACAGAGACCTTGAGGTAACTAATAATTGTTACATTTAACTCATTAAACTAAGATTACTAAATCAATAACCAGGTGGATGAATCTGTTGCTCAAGCAAGTAGAGAAGTACTATATGATGTAAATTCTGAGCAAGATCTTTTAGAAGACTTTGATATCCCTCCTCAAGCAAATCAAGACATTGCCTACAATGTTCTGGACATAAGCAACAATGTGGTTTTTCTAGGAATAGATCCAATAACTTCAGAAGTTCAGCAATCAGCCGCAGGTAAAATATCCAACTGATTTTAATTGGGGATCATAATGTTCATTATACCTTGCAATTATGTATACTTGAACCATTCTTTCTAGTATTCATTCAGTCGCAAATGAATAGTTTTCCCGATTGGTTGTTGCAAATGTTAGGATCTCAAATCGTTCACGAAAGAGAAAACGCTCAAGTACCAGACAGTCACGATGAATCGCATTTTTATTGTCAAGGCGACGGCGTAGGTTAGTTATGAAAAATTTTTAATGATTAGAAGCGTCAAAAAAGTAACAATCGTTGCAGGCGTCCATCCATCCATAATAACCGTAGAAGTGGATGAAGTTGTCGCTGACGACGATAGCACTGAGGATACTTCATCCAATAGTACAGTGGATTATGCAGATGCAGATCCTGGACCTTCAGATATGTTTGATATCAGTAGTTTACCAGAAGAATCTTTAGTCACCTCTATAGTGGAAGATTCTGGAACAAGACAAATGGTAAACGTAATTGAATTATTAATTAAATATGACAGAATTATAATTTTAATATCACAGGTGCCAGATTCTTCTAGACAATCACAGAACGATCTATGCGTGGAAAATGGAACCGCTATTGTAAATGAAATTGTTCGGCTGGCCGAAGATGAGGCTACTAAACGATTTGAAGAGGCTGCTGCTATAAATAGGAGCGAAACTACAGTACAAGAAGAATGGGTACTGATTTAATCGGTTAAATATTAACAAATACTATTCTTTTCTTTCTGGTTTCAGCGTAGATATCAAGAGCAATCGTCAAGTGAACTGACACTGACAACACAAAATACTAGCAATCAGTTGAGGTTCCAGGTGGACGTATGCGCTTTGGAAACATCGTTTTGTAAAGAAGAATACGCAGATTCTTATTGTAATACTGGATGCTCTTCAGAGTCTGAGGAAGTTTCGAATTTCTTGAATGTTAATATCGACTTAGTAACTAAAGTCGACAGTTTCAATGAATCTGATATATCTGAATTTTTTGATTCTAAAAATGAAGAATCTTAATTCGTTTTTTGCTAGAATTTCCTTATTTTTTCATATTATTTGGTCAGTGTCAAAAAAAATAAACCCGTTTGAAATCCAAATATTAAGAAATTCTTCTTTATAGTTATTATGGGTCTTTGTCTTCCAGCCTTTCAGCCAAATGAACAATCTCTTTATATAAATAGAATATTCTATGTCAATTGCTCAAGTATATGTATATTGCAATCCTTTGGGTGACTTTGATAATCGAATAACATATGGGTGGCGTTAACCGCAATTTAGAGGTTCCTATTGTAGACAACATAAATATGATGCGTTTCTCCAGAGATTGTGAATCTTTTCGATTCAACGAGTGAGAACAAAACAGTGGTCAAGCTTGAGAACAAGTGAATGTTGCTTATCAAACACTTTTGAATTTTTTAGACCTCAGTTCTTGATCATTAGTATGTTCGAAAGCGGATTTTCGTATAAACTATTTGCAATGGCCAATGTTACGTTAGTTTTCTGATTGATTGGGATCTGTATGACGGTTTTCCTAATTTGGAATATCAGGAAAATTAAACCAATTAGAAAATTTTCATAACATCACAAATCGCTTCATGAAAAGAAAGGCCAAATGAGTTGGTTAAATATATAATACGCAAAAGGTCAAAGTAATTAAAAAGAAGATATTTAAAAATAAATAGGTTATGCACGTTACGGTTATTGTTTAGTGTTTTTAAACGAAAATGGCTAAATTAAATGAAAATTACTTAGATGTGATACGAAATAAGCTTTACAAGTGGAACAAAGACAATAAAGTGGAAAATGTACCATCCATTTTCAATGGTAAATCAAAATCTAAGTTGCAAGTACAAGATTTGGGGTCAAATATAAGCAGTGAGAACATGGTAAAATCTAATAGGAAACAAAAAGTGGAAATGGATAAGAAGAAAGATGAAGGGACAGGTAGTTTGATAAGAATTAAGAAACCAATACAAAACGATACAAAGGCTCCCTTAATATTTCCTACAACTGGTTCGTGCAAAAATGATCAAGTCAAGATTAAAAAACAATGTTCAACTGAAGAAGTACCTTTTAAAATTTCTAAGAAACGAAAGAAAGATTTTATTGTAAAAACGAAAAAAAATAATACAGTTCAAGTTGGTAAAATGAATACAATTATAAAAGATAATATTTCATTAAAACAGGAGAAACAATCTAATTTAATTTCACATTACGAAGCAAATAAAGATGAAAATAATACTGAAACAGTAAACCTTACTAGCAATAACATCCAGGAAAGTACTAGTGAAATAGAATTAGATAATTCTTCAAAAAGCAATGGTAAAGTGAAAACAACGAAGAAAATGAAACTGAAAAGTAAGCCAACAGATTATTTAAGAAAACATTTTAAAAAAAGAAAAACACAATCTATTTCTGAAGATCCTGCTGATTTTTATGACGATGAAGACGTTGATATTAAAGAATTTAACATTCAACAATTTTCTAAAGAATATTCATCACTCCATTATGAGTACAGCGAATCAACATTAAATACCTTTTATATACCAGAAAAATATTTTGAAATTATGTCTAGTGATGAGGAAGTTATTGATGAATATTCAAATTGCGTGGCAACAGAAAAGCCCAAGAATAGTATTAATATAAACACTGCCAGAACTGTAACCTCTACTAATTTACCTACCGATATCAATTTAAAAGATTTAGAAATGGAGGATACAAACATTACTAATATTACCTTAAATCCGGAGTTACAAGACTCAGAATTTGACAATCTTAATTCAAGTATCTTAGAAGATTCTCAAATAAATGTTGAAAGTTTCAATCTGAAAACATCGAAAGTTCTTAACGCATCTCAGGAAACTGAGCAAGTCACGAATACAAATCTTCAAATTGTAGAAACATCTCATAGCCCAATCAATTATTTTAAGTTATTAAAGCTTAAAAATGGAGATCAGCTAATTATTTTAGAAAGCCTATATGAAACAGTGCACTTTTATGGATTATGTTCTATGAAAGTACTACATGGAGAAGTTGAAATTTTAGGAGCTTCCCTGAATAAAACAAGTAGTAATCAAAATATATATTCTCCTAGAGGTACTGCACTTCTATATCTTAGAAATCGGTGCAGAGAGTTTCAAAATAACTCTATCAACTTGAAACATTTAATATCAACTGAGTTCTTAGATGAAGATCAAGAAGATCTAACTTTCAACGAACATTGTGCCATAGTATTATGTAAGGAACTGAATCCACCTTATATAAATTTCATAGAGAATCATATTGCTCAGAAAATCTTTCCCGACGTTGAACCCAGAATAGATTTTGACCTTTTTGGAAGTTTCAACAAAATACAGATTTCAGAAAAGTGGTTTGAAATCATAGAAAACATAAATGAGAATTCTACAGTGGTGATTTGTGGTGGAAAAGGGGTGGGTAAAAGCACTTTTCTTAGATTCGCTATCAATGTTATATTGAACAAATTTAAAAAAATACGAATGTTCGATTTGGATTCTGGACAGTCAGAATTTTGTCCTCCTGGTTGTTTATCCATTGTTGATGTGGATCAGTATGTTTTTGGGCCTAATTATACCCATTTGCAAGCTCCTAAAAAGTAAGCGTATTTTAATTGCAAATAATTGGTTTACTAAAATTTTATATATTTTTAGAATGACATTATCTCACGTTAACATTGGATCCGATATGAAGTCGTATTTAAAAAGTGTAAACTCAATAATTGGCTCAATAAACAGAATAGAACCATTGCCAATTTTAATAAACTTTTCAGGGTTTACACAAGGATTTGGATTAGACATTGCCATTAGCATTTTGAGAACACTTCAACCTTCACAAATCATTGAAATTAAGAGCAAAATTCCAAACAAAAATTACAAGATAGACTTAACATCTCAAAACGTCAATAGTTACGAAATTGATTCAAACTTCTTGGATGTTCAAGAAGTAAACCTACATTTAGATTATGATTATAATAAATTTGAAAGCGTTGCTGAAACAAATAACGAAGCCTGGTCCTTGGAGGCTAGAGTATCAAGAGAACTAACAATTATTTCGTATTTCGGACAATTGATGACTAACACAGTGAGAACTTTAACAAGCTCTGAAGTCAATATGTTTACCATTAAATTGTCTGCCATAAAAATTGCTAGTTTCAGTGGTAAAAGCTTAAGCGCCATAGCCATAAATGGGAATTTAGTTATGTTGTGTGAGCAGAATTCCGATTTTTATTATTCATATGGTGTTGGTAAGAATTAATATAATATAGCTGATATTTGAGAAATTATAATATTTGAACAATTTATAGGTATTGTTAGAGGAATTGACTTGGATCAAGATGTTCTTGTCCTTCTAACTCCAGAAAAATTAGAAGTTTTGCAAAATGTTACTCATTTGATTTTGAGTTCAGTAACCATTCCTCCAACTCTTTTGATGTCTGCTGCTGAGGTGAAAGGTGCTATTCCGTATGTCAGCAAAGGAGAAACAGTGGAATTGGCGCAGTTTACAAAGAGATCTTACCTGCCACCAAGGAAATAGTTAGGTGCATTGAAAGTTTTTTAATGTCGAATACAATTCTCTTATTTTCGTCAAAAGTTAAATAAAATATATCTGTTTTTTATGTTTCAGTATTTTATTAATCAAAAAGAAAAAGTATGAATGTTAATAAATACATAAATATATTTTTTGGTTTGTTAAAGCGAAAGTTTTGGTCATGTCGCGTTTTAAGAGCAATGATTAGTTACAACATAAAAGCGATTTCGTTATTTTATTGAATATACAGAGTGGTCCAATTAAAAGCACTGCTATTTGTGAATTCTATAGATTTCTAATCGGACAGTTATTGTCCGACTAGAAATTAGAACTACTGCAGTTCTTAGTAGAGTATTATTTAATAGCGTCAGCGTGGCGACGGTGCAACACCTGTAGTCTTCATGCATCGTCGCAATATCAATATGTAGGGGCCAACTCCATAATCGTGATCAAAAAAAAAAATTACATCACGCTTCAAGAGTCACAATCAGGAGAGCACGTTCTGGTTGGGCCACTCTGTAGAACACATCCACTGTTCTTTTTCATAGTAATACTAAATAAACATTTTTAAACAGGTATTAAAATATACATTTAAAGCTGCTTTATTTATTTAAAGATAAATTTAACATTATCAACGTTGCCACCATGTAATTGCATTAGTGATGTTTCAAATCTATCATAAATAGTTTTGTGAGCCATTAAGTACGAATAGATAACTGATAAATATCTGGTTATTTAAATATGTTAAAATATGGCACCACAAGCAAAATATTAATTTAGTACAATCCACCAAATTAATGAATAACCCTCCCCACGGTACATGGTGGCGATGGAATACGAATTCCACTGGAATTAGATTAAATTTCAATTTCCTATCACTTATCATCATTTAAACTTAAGTTGAACAAAGACTGGGAATCTAAAGTGTCTCTTGTAAGGAGAACAGTATTAATGGAAGTATCCACTGAAGCGTTATTTTGACTAAAGGGAAAGAAACTGTTCACTTTTTTAATCAAATCCATATATTCCTCCTTGTTTTTATTCACTCTACCCGTCATTTTTCCATTAATGTCGTTTCTATTTAATTGCATTTGCAATATTTCTTGTACCAAGTATCTGCAAAATTAGTATTTTTGTGAAATTATAAGTAATTTACGAGAATGTGATAATTTCCAGCTTTTTTGTAAAAATGAAAACTACCAGTCTCTTTCTGACGTAATATGTTTTCCGTCATTCTTATAAATCGTCTAGTATAGCTCTTCAAAACCTTTTGCATTTTTCGATTTAAATATGTCTTATATTTTTCATGTTTGATTGTAAAATAGAGTTGGAAAAATTCAAGTCAGGTAAGTGAGACGCATCTATTTAAATCCCAACAGTCTAATTTTGTATTCACAATAGCATCCTTGTAACATCGTTTTTTGATTACTGTTAGGATTGTCGCTTATTTATTGATTGTCTTTTCTATAGTTACTGAAATGTCTGAATTATTTTAGGATCAGGTTGAAGCTTTGCCTTGAAATGATCCTTTGAAGTTTAATTGTTATTGATCAGACCGCATCATACAATAAGCCGGAAATTTTTCAACACGTCCTCGTATTTTCATTAAAGCATTTCTTGTTTTCTACCTAGCAAATAAATCGATTTGTGGTTTTCCGCCTCTTCGAATTTCCAAATCCGATAACCAACGAAAATAGCATTGACCCCATATTTCCAAGTTGGAAATTCCGACGCTTGGTTCCAAGATTCCCTTGAAACTGTCATCGTATAAAGGATTGTAAAATAAGCTGATATCTCGGTCGCTGAATTGTTCTCGCCAATCCCACATACTTCTTAACGTTAATGCAAGATGTGAGTTCGAACCCTTTAAATGTATTAGTTTTTTTATAATTTCAATTAAAATCTAGGTTAAAGCACTGATTTACCATACTAGCCATGATTCGTTGGTGTTGACAATTGAATAAAAATGTATCGAATATTGATATGTGCACTGAATCCCATAAAGTGATTAAATAAGTTTCGCTTAATTCAAAAGCTCGGGGAAATTGTTGAAGAAGCTGCCAAACGCAGTCGAGAAACAGCAGAAATACTGGTGATTGTTCAATTTCCTAAATAAAACAAATCAAAATTAAATTTCTAAAAAAAAACTATATATAACAACCTTAGAATGTATGTACCCCAATCGGTTTGCGAATGGATGTCCCATTGCAATCCAATCTTTTTGAATTAGTGACTGGAAACCTAATTTCGTTCTAAAGTGCGGATCTAGAAGAATCTGAGTTAAGCTAGCTACCAGGCAATTTAAATCTTGACCATCTCCTTAAAATATATACAAAAATGTACAAGGTAACTAATAAAAAAACGCAGTTAATCTCACCTTCTTGCAACACCACCGTGAAATTCTCTTTGCTAATATTTTCAGCGGCGAGTTTAGCATTGAATAAACAAATTGACACATAATTTAGCCATTTAGTGGAATCTAATAGGCCATAAAACTTGTAATCCTAATGAATACCGTTAACAATGAATTTATATGAAACAGGAACATAATAACATGAACTTACCTGATTCTTAAACACTCTAGTGCTTTCCGGAGTGCACAGGTCCCTCAACCTAATGTAACTAGAAAAAATTTCCTTAGGGCTCGGACTAGTGAGATCGATAATAAATGGAGGCTTCATATCGGGATGACTTCTTCTTATATGCTCCAATAATTTGTTTTCTTCAGTTCGATCTGTGATTGTTGGTAATAACTCCGCCATACGAACAAGAGCTGCGCCATTTCTTGTGCCCCATATCTTAATTTCAATGTACGTTAATGTTTTTATTCAAAATGACATTCATTGAAATGTTACCCAAACTGGACAAAAACGATTTCGAAACTTCTCAACTGCCTCTTTTACAATGTTATCTGTTACTGATTTGGGAACGATTATAGTTTCTACTAATAGTGGTGACACTTGATAATTGTAATTGACTTGACTTATTCTCCATCCTGGACAACCTGTTCTTTGCAGTTCCTTTTCCCAATCCTGTCTCTTGTAGAAAAACGTTACTTCTTTTAAAAGGGTATTGTTTATGTAGGGCTCCCTAATTGTAAATAAAACATTTAGATTTAGAGCCCTCTTTGAATATTACACAATACAATATCGTTGGTGTTGGGCGACATGATATTGGGATACACAAAATACATTGAAATAGTATGTTGTTCTTTTAGAATTTCTGATAACGATATAGTTGATGACAATGCCCTGTTGTCGAGCTTATCTACCAACACCTATATGTGCCACCTGACAGAATGCTAGTGTTGATAATCTTCGAAAAATTCCTCAAAACCTAATTTAGTTAAAAGCAATTATTGATGAGATAATGTAAGGAAAAATGAATTTAGTAATTATGAGCGAACGTTATTACATTTCAAATGAGATATGAGAATTATGAGGACTTTTCTAAGAGATTCTGATAAAATTGCACCAAATTGGCAACACTGCAAAATGCAAGATTCGGTGAAAACGACAAATTAAAAATATAAACACCAAAAAAATTTGAGTATATTGTCGTCTATCGGATATTGTTTACTGTCTGACGACAACATCGTATCATGTAAGATGAAAATGGGGCCAAATTCATATCTCCCTTTTAGCGTTAAAGCGTTGTTAAAAGCGCACCTTTAAAATTGACTTATTCATTTCATCTATTTAAAGTTACTCTAAAATGACGCTAAATGTTCACCTCTAGTATCGTAATTAAAGAGGATTTTTAGAGATGAGTCAATTGATATGTGGATTTCATCGTTCATTTGAACGGTGAGAAGGATTTTTAATGTGTATTAAATTATTATTATTAAATAATATAATTGTAAATAAATTTTATTTACCATGTTTTAAATCTGTTTAACCTGAAAATTGTGTTAACTTGTCAAGTTGAGTGATAATATGGATTTAAAATCGCGCTTCTAAAGTTGGCTTTAAAGGGGAGATATGAATTTGGGCCAAGGGATGTATTTATGTTCTGGACAATTCTATTTTTTTTTAAGTGTTAGTACTTACTTGTATTCATATGCAAAAAGAAGCTGATGTCTTTTTGGGTAAGTGTGGTGAAGTAGTGCATTTGCAATTATTTTTCCACTATCTTTATCACTTAACTTAAAGCTAAATTCCAAATATCTCATGTTCTAAAAAGTTGATCTTTCAAATTACCATATTTTCTTAAATGTTTGATGTCTTACTTTACAGACTATAAGTAATTCCTTAACTTTACCACTAACACTTTGACCAGGTACTAATTTTTTCTTGCTTCTTTCACCAAGCTGATAAATACAATCGATTGAGGACAAGCAGATATCATTAATCTAGAGAATATTGATATCATAAATTACATATAATATTTTTGTAAAAACTATATATTTACTCCCAAGAGATAGTTTTGCTGGTAACAATTTGCTGTGTCCTTATCCTCGGCTGAAGCAAAAGACAATTTAAACGAGTAACGGTTAAAATGCCTCGAATCTTTTGAATTTCTTTTAGAGGATTACACATTAATACTTGTTGTGGTTCACAGACCAACGTTTCGCCTAAAAGCATTTATTTTATTTATTAATTTTAAATACTAGGAGTACTCAATAAAAACACATTTAAAGGTTGCTTATTTCATGGTTTTTAAAAGAGATCTTTAGTAGCAGTTAAACATGAAATCCACTATTGCAGTAACATGTAGATTCCCTGATATTAAAAGTTTTTCTGACTGCTTTCAGGAACCGTTTCTAACTTTAACTCAGCATGTGAATTGCATGGGAACAAATTAAGACTGCAATGCACATTGTGTGCATAAACGGTTTAAGTTATTTGCATATTACGATATTCAGCTCTTTACAATATTTTTTTTTAATTTAGAAATTCAAACTTAGAATGTAGTCTTAGCTCTTAGAAATAAACAAACTATCCATCTTTTTGGCCATTGTGCCACTAGTAATTTAATAAACAATATCAACTTATAAGTTCTGTTGCCATTGCTGTAATGTCACAGGTATTCTAAGCAGAACAAAGGTGTTTCTATTGAACAATACTCGCATTGAAAGGAATCTTACCATCTAAAAACTTGGTTTTTTGAGAATCATTTAAGGCTATATTCTGAAAGTAGTTTAAATTTCAATTATTTATTTGTTTTTTTAACAATTTTAGATGGACTTACCTCCAATTGGGGCTCTCCTAGATAGCTGGTGAATCCAGAATTTTCCTTTTTATCATTCATTTTCTACCATCTATTTTTTTAAAGTGACTAACCTAAATATAGAAAAGAAACTTAACGGTTCACCGCGGTGCACACTAATTAATTTTATCCCATATTATTCTATTCAATTAAGATGCTATTAATTCAGTAAAAACCAATTAACTGTAAATAGATAGAATTTTTTTTTAAACACAACCAAAATCCGAATTGAATGACAGAATAATTATAGGTTATAATAGCAGCATTGACAAGTGACAAATGTATAAAACGTTAAAGGGTGACTTTACAATACTATTTTAATATGTAATATGTAGTAAATTTACTAAATCTATTTACAAATGAAGAATATTAATTCTATTTCCGTAGTAAATAGTTCTTTGAAATTTTAAATTCCAATTTTAAATGAAGAAAAGTTTTCATTACTAAAAATATAAATTGTTATTAACAATTTGTTTCACACGTTTTGAACGCAACCTAATTGTTCTGTCAAATACTTGTCAATGAATGGTTATTACAAAATAACGGCTTAAAATTTTTAATAAATAAAACAAAAAGTTTTAAGTCCTAAAATCATAACTTTGGAAAATGGAAATGATTGAAAACAAAAATTATATCGAATATTTTTGACTATAATTAAGAAATCAGATTATTAGAGTAAATCGAATGAATTAAGGGCCGTATTAACACTCGCACCTCAAGTATCCCTCAGTACTCAAGAATACCTTGAACATCTGTTTGTTATTAATAGTTATTCGATTCTATATAGTTAAGGGAGACTTGATTAAGAGTGCTTTGACTCTTTCTTCAAAGAACGCCTATTAATACGGCCCTAGAATAACCAAAAAATTAATTATTTTGACACGTCTCTACTTCTTAAGATTTTTCTAGGTTATGTATTGCATTATGAATGAGTACATTGAGAAGACTGGAAAGATTAGGTTAAACACACCACATAAGCCTTATAAATGATGTGGCCATGGCAGCTTTTTTACAAATGTTTGACATTCTTTTTTAATCTTATGTGCGATTATAATCATATTAAAACACGATTTCAGAAAAATTAAAAAGATTTGCAGACACGCATGTAAAATTAATATAGATTTTTACACAATAATTTGTATACTTTTTTAGAAAAATTCTCTCAAAGAAATTACGAAATGTAATTTCATAACACTTAACCTAGAAATTTGTTAGGAAGTGTTAGAGTAGAATGTAGGTTTGCGCACGTTGCCACGCACCTTATGCCATGTACACATACATAGAGCGAAAGCAAAGGAGCAGGATTTTACGTATACACTAGCATGTGCGAGTATTTGTTTATCATTCTCCATACTAGCGAATATACTATATGAATATCAGATGAATGCATACATTCATTTTCACTGGTATTTTGAGCTTCAAGATTAATGTGAATACTGAATACAAAATACAGAATTTTTGAAATCCATCAATAAAATGTTAGTTATTTGGATCATAATTACGAATCATAGGAGCAAACGAAAGCAGCTCTTGTTCTACCGAAAATCCTTTGATGTGCCGGCAGCCCATCGAACATTCCCGAAAGCAAACGCATGCAGTATCTCACATGCGTTTCCTGGTATACACCAATCGAAGGTATACATACAGTATGGAAAGTTGAGACAGGGCCAATTTGTAGAAAAGGATGCACCGAGAGAGATGCAGCATATAGTCATATATAGAAATTTCTATATGTTGCATCTCTCTCGGCCTCCTTTTCTAGAAATTGGCCCTGTCTCAGCTTTCCATACTGTATGTGTGGTGCTATTCGTTCGCTATATGTGTACACGGTATTACATTCTTTCCACCGTCACCTTGATTTTTTGAGCTGTCATTTATATTCAATTTACTCTCCTTGTCTAAAATTTCCTTGGGTTTGATAATGATTTAAGACAAATTAAAAAAGAACATTATTTATATATTTCATTTATACTTAAACTGATTAGTAACATGAATTATCTATAAAACAGACTTACTTAGAAAATCAATTTCATTCATCATGTCTGAAGAAAATGCCAATTTTATGATGAAAAACAGTTTTGTAACAAGGTAAACAAACTCAACTTCGAAAAAATTCGAAATTAATTAAATATATTCTCTTATACATTACAGGCCCAATGCTGGTAATGGACTATGGGTATTTCTATTGTTACCTATTTCATTAATTGTCAGTTCATTAAAGCATCCAATTATCTTAACGCCCACTTATAAAGTTACAACAACATTATTGCCTTCTTTAATTTGTAATTCTGCCTATATTATTATGCAATGTTACAAGAACAAAAAGATAAGTTCACTAAACGTGTGGTCTCTTGGTAGTGCAATATCATCAGGTGGTTTAATTTATTTTTGGTTGCATAAAAGCAAGTTCGACAGCCTATTTTAAATTTTAACCTAAATACATGTATGATACTTTTCAGGATGGTTACTTTCTATATTAAGCAGTATTTTTACATCATTTGCTTTCTTAACTATCTTTAAATTTTTGTTGACAAAAATGAAAGAGAGTTTTACATTGGGAGAGGCAGGTTTAATTTCACAAAGTATAAGTGTATTCTTACATTCTTCATTATATAATATTTATGAATCCTGTAACATCAGTAGCTTAAGAAGTAATATGCAAATATCAACCCTAATTATACAGGTAATGGGCTTAATATATACAGTGCTGTTTTCATCAAAATATGTTTTCTAGATTGGTTTACTTGGTCTTACTATACTCTCTTACATTTGTTACAAATTTGATATAAGAAGTGCCAAAACGTTCTACTCTACAACGTTTTTTATAGTTACAGTAACCATTATTTTGCCTTTACATGTTTTTTTAGAAAAGAGTCCTTTATATTGGATTTTTAATCAAATTATTGAAGATGTTACTTTGGTAAATTTAAAATTATGAAATAGAACATTAAAAATGTTTAAATTTTCCTGATTTCTAGCTGAAACTTTTTATTTATTGGAGTGCCTGTTGCGCTATTGCAATTCTTGCTGTGAATAATCAAATATATTATGCTCAAAAAGCTTCTACCAGTACAAGAAAAATATTTCATATTCTTGCAGTCTTGGTATTTGTTCCTGGATTATATTTGCGTTGTTGTTTTTTGTATATGGCCAGTGGGATTGTTCTTGGCGTATTTTTTGCTCTTGAGGTATTGTTGAAGTAAATATCGATTTTTGTTTAGCTAAATTAAAAAGATGTAGATTTTAAGACTGTTAAACATACCACCATTAGGAGATGCATTACAAGACGGATATGAACTTTTTAGAGATGAAAAAGACAGTGGTTTTTTAGCATTAACTCCTATTTATTTATTGTGTGGTGTATCTTTACCTATTTGGTTACATCCTTCGCCTTGCGATGTAACAGATTCTGCTCAATTCGTAATGGTGCCATTGCTCAGTGGACTTTCTGTTATAGGTAAGCATTTCAGTTGATATTTTGTAACATTAGCAGTGTTTGAAACTGTAATAGTGATCTAAAACAGAGTGTACATTACGCAGTACGATTTTTATAGTTTTTTTAAAGATCAAAAGGTTTCAATTAAATAACCCTTGTGTAATAAATAAATTTGGACTGTTTGATAGTTGAAAATTTTAGGTATTGGTGATACAATGGCAAGTTATGTTGGATCCAAAATTGGAAAACATAAATGGAGAAATTCTTTGAAAACTATTGAGGGTACATTAGCTTGTGTTTTCAGTCAGTTGGCTTTTTTCTATTTTCTCTTTTATTTGGGTAAATTGTAAGACAAGTTTCTTTACTAATTTATCGTATATATTTTTAGGCTTGTTTCCATACTTGACTTTCCATTATGTTATAAGAATAGTAATATCTGTTGTTGTTGGATCCCTAGTGGAAGCCAAAACTACACAAATTGATAATCTTGTACTGCCTTTAATTATGTACATTTTGTTAATTTAATTTTCACAACAAAATACTAATTAAATGGATAGATGGTTTTTCCGGTTTTAAAGAAGAACAAATTGTACAAATCTTGCATTCCAATCCAAAGTTCCATTACAGTATAATGTTGAATTATATGTGCAATAAATGGTTTCTATTTTTACTCTTTTTTATTCTTTTCGGCCCATTCTTCCCACCCGCCGACATAATTTTTAACGCTAATATACGAAGAAAGGATATAATTAATAGTTTGAAATTTGAATCACTTAAACGTACTTTTTGTATTCCAGTTGTAATGCTTTAATCTGTGCTGTCTCACTTCTCCTGCCTCGCATACAAGAAAATATTATTGGAGTTGCTTTTTGTGGTTTGTTTTGACCGTATTTTTGAAGAAAACATTCATTTGACAGTTTTAAAGCTTCCTCTACTTCTCCCACTAAAAATTTAAATGAAATCAACATTTTATACGACTGTTAAAATATTAATATTGTTACGTACAGGGTATGTTTATACTTTTTGGAAGAGTTCCAAGTTCTTTTAATTCTTCAGGTTCTCGTACATCAATTACTACAACGTTTTTGTCATTGAGTAAATGTTTAAATTCATTGAAATGCACCTTTTCTAAATTTTCTCTTGGAATTTCAGTTGTTGTTGCAAACTGTCTAGGGCTGATACTTCTATACATTGTTTAATAATAACTATATTACTAATACATGCATAAAATGGTAACATAAAGTCAACATACAAATAAAAGTTATCATGAACAAATACTTGATAATTTATTCCATTTCCGTAATGCTTAGTTCTTAATTGTTTACTTGTTAATTGTCTTAACACAGTAAAACCAACAGCTGCTAATCTGCGATACATTATTGTTCTTTGATCTTGAGTACAATATTTATCTCTTTAAAAATAATAAATAAATGTCCGACTATTAATTGGTTATGTTATTCTTCTTCTTTTCTTTGCATGAATTGCTTGCAAGTAGACTATAATAATAATAAAGAAGAAGAAGAAGAATCAATCCGTGGAAATTTAAGGACCATATTAATTACTGGTCGTACCTTATCTATTTCTCTACACTTAAGCATTCCTTGAGTGTTCTTGTGTGATTAGTAGTTGTTCAGCGCAAGCCATGGAAGATTTAAGAACTATTAATTACGTTGACAGTACGCATATCAAGGAATATTTGATTGAGGCATCCTTTTAAGTGTTCCTTGAAGGTGCAACTATTAATACAGCCCTAAAAATAACATAATCTCTTATTTGCATTTATTGGCGTTGGCCTTTTATACAAATTGAAACCTTCAAAAGGTATTTAAAAAATTCATTCTGATATTAAAATTATTGTTAAAAGGAGTTTATATTTGCAAGTATCACTCATATGAGTAGTATAATAGAAATATGAGTATTGTTTACAATGTATTTGCATAAATTTTATTATTATAAATAAAGAGAAAATAAAAACTTCAAAATAATTGATAGAAAAAAAAAAACAAATTTGAGTTAAACAGTCAAAAGGTGATAATTTAGTAATAAAATTATTGACCGAGCACGGAGATGGATTGAAAATTTTTTTAAGAATGAATCTCTCGGTTTTTAATGTTTCATAATTTATTAAGTATATTAACCCTTTGACCACCGCATATATCGCTGGCGATACACCACGTCGTGTCCACATAGGTCGCGTGTATCGCTAAAAATACACCATCTAAAATCCTTGAAAAAAGTATTAAAATTAAATAAAAAAGGAATTAACTTATTTAAGACGGGTTATAACTTTATTTACAAAAAAAGTGTCGTGGCCTATAGAACATTTTTTGTCAAATACACGCGGCAGTCAAACGGTTAAAAAATGTGTAAGGCCTCCAAATTTCCTTAAACATATCATATTATAATAAGGATTATTAAATTGACGAAAATCTTCTCGTAATAATTTTTTTCTCCGTCATTTATGTAATAAAAACTGGTTCGTTCGAAGCGGTAATCGGATCCCTCTCAACTTTCGTATTATCGTATTACTTCATCCATCTTAATTATCTTATATCAACTTGATACAATTCTCAAGCTCATTTACACATATAAAATGAATGGTGCTGGTTGTTCACACTTAAAAGAGTTACTCGTAAATGTAAATCCTGCTTTACATTTACATCGCAGTGCTTTTTTAATTTTAATTTGATTTAAAAAGAATCACCTGCATAGACATTGAAGTGATTGGCCCTATTCCTCTGTGGCTTTGGAGTGGCATTAGTTCTGGCCAGTTTTAACTATAGTAATTATTAAAAGTAGAAAATAAAGGAGGCAAAGACAACATAACCTTCAAATAATAAACATTCCTTAAAAAAAATGTTTAAATAAACGATGTTTAGCTCGAACTTAAATAAACAGATCTCGTTTTGTACAAAGCGTAACAAAAAATTCTATATAATATGTACATTTTTCATATCGGCATTATATATTTTGTATCAATTTCTAATGTATTATCAAGTGTCTAATGAGAAGTCTTCTACCAAAACCGGTTATTTAAAAATAACAGATCCTACTCTGGTAAAGGGAATTCATTTAAACGATAAGTCGTTTTATACTCCTGTAAATGGCAAATTTCAATGTATCAAAAGTGGAGAACTGATTGATTTCCATAAAGTCAATGATAATTACTGCGATTGTATGGATAGCACTGATGAGCCTGGCACAAATGCATGTCCAGACGGTTAGTTTTTTTTTTAAGCAATTCATTGTCGATTATTGTCTTTTAGGTAGTTTTAATTGTTTACAGATCTCAACCAAAAAATTTTACCCAAAGGTAATTCATTCAAGCAGAGTAAACGATGGTATTTGTGACTGTTGTGATGGCTCTGATGAATATAATTCAGTTGAAATGCTTGGTACGAATAATGATATAAATATTCAAAAGAAAAACATTATTTTTATCAATTTTAGGAGGATTTAAAAACATTTTTAAAAGCATAAAATGTACAAATGTTTGTTAATACACTTGAGTTAAAATAAAACTGCTTTTTTTGTACCTTGTCTTTATTTAAAATTAAATTAATTTAAAAAAATACAGGTTTTGCTTGTATGACGATTACAGTGAATTCATAATAATGAATATGTAAAACACTTTTTATATTTACATTTATAAACACTGTGTATGTGCAAGTGAGTATGAATAATTTACCAAAAAAAAACATTGTATAATGAAGTAAATTTCTTTCAACTCACAATAAATTTAATGGAACAATGTTATTTCAAGAAGAGATAATACTTTTAGAAATTACTCCTCAAAAAAATATGACAATAGAAAAATATCATACTTAAAAGTTTGTACGTGAAGTTGTAATTCTTATTGTTTTTGCCCGTTAAAGATTTTCATAAAATCAAGTAAATTTTTTTCCGGATTCACGATATAGCCATGTCACGAATTTAGAAAAATTACATTAAATAAAAATAAGTTAAAGGTCACTTATTATAGCAAGGTTAACCTGAAAGTTTGCGAACTTTTGTCCTATATATTTTTATTCCATTTTTTCGAGGAGTACAATACAGCATGTCGCGTAATATATGGGTGATAGACAAACTCGAAATAGTAGCGGTAAAAAAATTACATAGCTACACAACTCGAGATTACAGTTTATCATTCCAACAACTAAAGCATTGCTAAACCACCGAAATGATTGATTTTCATCCCTCCATACATAATACATATACTCTTTCATTACCTCGTATGCCTCAAAAAAAAAACTTTAAATTACAATCAGTAATGTCATTTATTAAAATTTATAATGAAGTTTTTCTGCAAAAGCCATTTTGTGGAAATATTTTACGTTTTAGAAAAATATCAAATAACGAGAGGAGTGTGCCACCTCTAATGTTTCTCTAAAAATTAAATGGAAGAGTCCTACAGATTGCTACTAATTACTATTTATCATATTGCCTTTGCTGGTTGTCAGGCTAATTGTTTTTTTTTAACTATGAACCAACGAAAAATGACAATAGAGCTCTGCTTTGTGTACGGTTTTCCGGCTTATCCAGGCTCCATACATAGCACGATATTTCATTTCCTTTTGCTCTTCTGTTTTTTAACTCAACAACATGTATTTACATTAGAATTGGTTTGGAAAAAATAATTTTTTTTCTGATATTTTAAGATCATTCTCTAAGTTATACTTCTAAAATCTATTTACTTTGTATACAGATGTAGGTTTAGTATTTGACAAAGGCAGATAAATACCAATTTTAAGGCTGATTACGGCAAAAAAATGATTTTTACCGAAATTATAGATGTGGCCTTTTAAGTTAACAAAACAACGTTGTGTGATTGTGGCCATTCACCAGAATTATTTCAATAAAAATATAAATTTCACCAAATTGTACAACCCTTGAATCAGCTACTTTTACGTTTACTCTTTCCCATTTGTCTATAACCAATATGTTAAAGGAACACCTTGTATAATTTGGACATCTTTTTATGTGAATACTTTAAATTATGATGTTGAACAGTCAGTCTCGTTAAAACTAAAAAAATATATATGAACATAATTAAACTATCATTATTGGTTTAAGTATACAATTTTCCTAAAAAGACTAATTGTTAAAATCTACACAAGACACAAATCTGATTAAATATTTCTGAAATTTATTGTTAGGATCAACTGAGGTTTAATTTGCAATTTATCTGTTTTAAAATCTTTTCAGTGTTTATTACAGGAATCCATGCCTCGTTGTTGCTATTAAGTATCGGTTCACACATTGCGTTTTGGCAGATGACATTTAAATTAATTCCAATCGCTTGCAATTGACAATGGTTGCATATTAATCATTTCTATACAGCGACCATATTTTCATGGATTTGGAACTGGTCTTTAGCAATGGAAAAAAGCAAAATCCTTAAAGATTTCNATTGTAATTAAACCAAAAAATGTGGTCGGGTTGGCTATAAGTATATGGTTAAACAGCAGACTCTAAAACGCAATGCATTAACTGACCCTACGTGCGTTTTTAAATGAGGCAAAATAAGATTTAATTTTTTTACTACCATTGCTACCCTGTGTAGATATAGATTTTGATTTAAATAAAACACTCCAAATAGTAAACAAACAAAAATACCTAAATCGAATCAAAGTGCAATGCGTAAATTTGTCCAATTTTATTTGGTACGGTTAACGGTAAGTTCAGATAGCTAATAATTGAAAATGGCTGAAGACTGAGAATGGAAAATGTCTGTTCACGTTCGATTTTGGCGAAATATGGGCTGACAACTTTTGTGCTATCTAATATTTGTTTGTTAAATCATAAAAAAAGTACTAGCTAAAGTACCATGAACTAAAGCCTGGAACGCCAGGCATGGTACCAATCAGATTAGTTACGGATTTCAAAAGCGTCTAGTTAGCAAATTGTATTGTAACAAAGCCAATATCCACGTGCCTGTAGTTAAAGTGAAGAAGAAATCTTCGATTTTTGAAAAATTGAGCTGGAGTTTAATAATCTCATTCATTCCAAAAATACGAGTGAAAAAAACTGTTTCATCATTGTTGGTAATGAGTTCTAAAGCTTCAGCTGAAATATCTTGCAAATCGAAATTTAGTCTTCCATAACACTTTCGAAGGAGGACTCTCTGCCATCTTCCATTATTAATTTATATTTTGCCTGTACCAATTATTAAAAATTTCACTTGATTCAATTAAACTTATCTCAGTTTCACCATATCGAGTACAGTGTAAACATTTTTAGTTTCCAACAAAAATCTGACGACTACATAGCTTCAATGAATAATTTAATTAAAAAAATCACAATTTCAAGAGACCGCAGCTAATCGTCAGAATATTTTGGAATAACTTTACGCATTCAACAACATTAAAAATTATTTATAACAATTAAAAATCGAATAACTAGGAGTTGTCTCCGTAATTTCAATTTTTTTATACAGTTAAAAACGTGGCAGTGATCACGTTGGCAGTTACTTTTTTGTATAGACCAAGTAAGCGCTAATTAAAAAGAATATTACTTATATACACTCAATCCGACCGTACTAAATTCACGGCCTTCCGAGACAGTTTACTCATACAGGAATCCATCAATCTCACTTTTCGTTTGATAACAAACAACAACAAAGAATTTTTTACAGTAGTTCAATATAGCATAATAAATTAAATCCCTGTAACATAATTTTTATACAGCCAAAATAGAAAAAAGATTAAAAAGAAAAGAAAAACACAACAGTCACACAATAAAATAGATTATCCTCAATAAGGCCAATCAAGTCATACCTTGACTTCCTCCAGGACCCTCCCACTCGATCAAACATTCAACTTTTCCCGATGGCGCCACTCTCTTGGCTCTTACGTTAAACTTTTCGCCTGTAGCTATTCTGTTTGCGGCTCCAAAGTACATATTGACTGATGTTTTTAAGTCTTCCATATCGATGTCAGGTTCAGTTTTGGCAGGACTCGGTTTCGGGGTCGTTTGTTTGGATGCTGTTGTAGGGGGTTCTTTTTCTACATTCTTTTCGGGGCGTTGTCTTAACCGGCGAACTTGAGTGTTCACATTATAATCCATGTGATTATCTGATATAAATATTATAAATGTAAGTCTTTGCAACAGATTTTCTTTTACGAGGATGAGATGAAAAGTTTCTGGTCTATCCTACAAGTGCTGTTTAGTAAATGAACGAATACATGAGGACACACCACGTTTGGGAAGGTCAAAAACTTCAACTTGAGAAAATATTGACCAAAAAGTACAAACAAAACGGTGTAAGAATATTATCATTTGTCGTGGGAAAGTTTAAATATGACAAGGCTTTTCAAAAAATGGGTGCTACGATTGCTTACATCTGAAAAAGAAGGTTCACAGGACCTTTTAAGGACAGTGTTTCGCATTAAGGAGCGATTGGAACTAAGGATGAGGCTTAAATCAACCACTATGCTTTCTAAAGAAAACGATTTAAACCGTATGAATTAAGTCGAAAAGGGTGATATTGTAATCTCTCTAATCAGATTTTTGGTTTTTGAAAGCATCAAGTGTTATAGTGTTTTATGCATTTTTGGTGCATCACTAAATATAGATCAAATTTTAAGGTGATCGTAGATCGCTACAAACATTTATTTTGAAGAATTACGGGAATTGGTTTATGAATATTGAGTTAGAAAGGGTTATATTTAAGAAGAAAAACAGGGAATTATTCTCATGCTCATGATCTTTAAAACGTGATTAGGAGCCTTCATAAAAATTTAATCTTACTTAATTGTGGAATGGAATCTGTGGACTTGGCAGGTACAATTGTGGCAGTTTTGCTGGCCGTCTGTCCAATTCCATACATAGCAACGTTCCCTTTATTCCTCCTAAATCTCTTTTTCCTTTTGATTTCGCCATTAGGACCTACAATGATATCCTTCTCGCTCAATTGCCGCTTCATCGGTCTCAACATCGGTTGGCCTAAAAACAAACAAACATTAAATTTAATTGTACTCGGTCTCTTTTTTCCAACAAACCTGGTATCACAGTCTTTAGTGGCAGAGGCAAAGTAATATCTTTACCCTTTTTCTTTTTACGTGGTTCCTCGTTGATTTTCAATAAACCTAAAAAGGGATTGTTTTTTCCTTCAAAATCCTTTGGAGGAGGTATGATCAAGTCTAATGTACTCTTTGAAGACGTTTCATCACTAGAAGTGTCATAAGGAGTATTCAGTTCCAAATCGAAATTTTGCTTTTTAAGATGTCCCTGATTTTAGACAAGATAATTTATTTAGGATTCATATGACAGAAACTTCAAAACTTACTTTTCCATGTTCTTTATCTTGGTCTTTGTGTTCTGAAAAATCATTGCTAAAATCCGATTGCATTGATCCAGGCCCACTGGAAGCAGGTGGTGTAGGCGGAGCCGAGACACTAGTTGGGGGCGTAGGGGGCATTTCCACCGACTTGTTTTCCAATTTTTCCTCAAGTTTCATAGCTGCTGATCGGCGAGGCCTTTTCAGGATTCGATCTCTTTCCCGATTAGTCATAGCCAAAAGTTTTTTGCGACGTTGCAAGCTCATCTTTTTGTAGGGAGCTGTTTTTTTGGCACATCCTGCACCCAAGTACTGATCCTTATTATGGAGTAGATTCGAAGCGGTAATCGGTGGTGGAGGTATAACTCTGTCGTCTTTTGCAATTTCGGGGCTTGGACAGGGAGAGTCGGTTTCGCTGTGATTTGCTGACTGTTGGTAAGCTATACCTAACATGAGATTTCGCATGGCAGTATCGCAAGCTACGATTTTGCGACCATTTGTACATGACGGTGGAGAAAGGAATTGTAGGCGTCTGTTGCCCTGCCAGAGCTCTTTTAATTCAAATTCAGTGACTCGTCTGTGGGGTTGAGGCAATACAACGCAAGGTGCAGGAGGAGGCAGACCAACTCGTAGACCCCAAATTGTAGTTCGTTTCTTTATTTCTCTTCCACATTTGAAGCGATTTCTGTTCGTTGTTAGGACCGATAATATGTTTTCTCTTCGTTCTGGTTTTGGAATATTCATCATCTGTATAAAGAATTTTAAAATGGTTTATATTTCATATTATTTTGTTGACTATACCTTTGGTGATAGTTGCAGTCCGTGCCAATTATCATTAATATAAGGTATCACAACGGTATCTAAATCATAATACTTTTTACTATGGTGAACTGTTAAATTGAACAACATTAAATGCACTAAATCCACCCATTTCATTTCCAGTCTTCTCACGAACTCTTTATTATGGTTGCAAATCGCACAAACAAATACATAGAACCTAAACAGGGGAATAAAATATTAGCGTTTTTACACTATTATTACAATTCATTATTTACCTATCTCCAAAATATAACGGAAATTGTAGACAATCAATGCACTGCTCATGGAACCACTGCTTACATCTTCCACATTGTAACATCTGTTTGTACCATTCACCACTGCCACCGCAATAACAATAAATCTGTTCCCTGTTGACCCTGTGATATGTATCCCAATTAAGTGAGTTTAGCTGAAATGCAATTAAATTGAATTCGAAATTCTAAAGAGAAACATGAGACGTACATCGTATGGCAATACTTTAGGTGTGGTGGAAGAAGGCATTGTTTCCTGAGCACTGGACCCTGTAGAATTTCTTGAATCTCTTCTAAAAGGCGGTTTCAGGTCACTCTTTCTTAATCTGTTTGGATCGCTGTCTACACACCTCTTACATATCCAATTGATTTCTGTAACAGAAAATACATAAAATTGCCTACGATGTGAAAAAATTCATGAATTGAATCATTTAATACCTTCCTGCTGACTAGGAATTTCAGGCTGGTGACACTTTTTATGATAAGCTCTTCCACATCTATCACAAACGCTGATAAGTTTTTCGTTTTTTGGTGACGACTTTTTACAGATCACACATAACAAATCTTCTTGTTCTAAGCCTAATAATAGATTATGCTTATTTAGAACGAATTTTTAAGTTGAGTTGTATCGGTTTACCTGTACTAAGTTTAGTAAGATCCTTAAAATTAGACCAGATTTGTGTGTTGTCACCATATTTTACTAAACACTGTTCTCTCACTATATCTACATCTATTATTGTACCAAAATAGTATCTAAAATCATTAGAATGTCTTATAGAAAATCAATAAATGAGGTAATTAGGGTGAAAAATCTCACCTTCCATCTTTTTGTTTAGCTAAAACATCTTGGGCTTTAAAAAAGTCTTTCTTGGCGGCTTGAGTTGTACTATCTGGAGTGACTTTTTCGTCTAATTTTTTGGGGCTCGGACAGTTTACAATACAATGCACTGATGTCATTTTTATTCATAAAGAAACAACCTATGAAAAATATATTATAGATGCTGGGAAATTATAAAACATTACAATTGAAAGTAATATTAATGAGACCATTTTAACTGAACACTTATTTTCTGAATCGATCAGTTTTTATATGGTCGAATTATAAGGTATAATTAAGGACCCATGGAAACCTAAATAAGTAAAATATAATAACAGTAATTAAATATAAAACTAAAATAATGTTAAATTTGTGAGTCAATGACATATGCTGATTAAGCTGAAAAAGTTCATAAATTGTCTCAAATACCAGTAACTTTTGCCATGAGTTATTATTGTGCCGTAAAAGACATTAATAAACATAAATATTAATAAGATATATCCCCCTTTATACAAACAAAAACCTGAAATAGCTTCTCCTTAACTGAACCTAAGACTTCGTTCCAATAAGGTTTTCTCACATTTTCAAGCTATTCGTACAATATAAAGATTATTTCGACATTTATGTAGGGAAAATTATAAATCTAAAACTAAATCGCTGACTTACAGGCCCCGGAAAATTGAGATTTTCACGGTTCATCCAGACGAGTGAGATACATATCGGCCATTACCACTACTAGGCGTTCGTGACTCCCGCCAATTTCGTTGAGAAAAATTCCAGATTATCACAAAAACCGACCCCAACTAACACTAGTATGCGGCTCTGTCAGTTCATATTTTAATTAAATCATGCAATTTGATTTACTCCGATGGTATTTAATTAGGAAACACTATTTTTCCTAACTTTATTTTGAAAATTAACGACGTTTTTAAATGTCATGTCCAGGTGGAGATAAGGTCGCGTTCCTTTTACACTTGCGCCACCTTTCGAAAGATTTGTTACCTAAGTTCGTTTGGATGAGGATTTTCAAAGAAATAACATTAGATTTAAAAAAAATTTAAACTAGAAAAGTTAATTAAGTCACAAAATTTAATATTTTTATCTATCAGAAAATGATTTAATTGCTACATTTTATTTTTGTAATATTACAAAATTTATTTACATTTAATAGTGTATGTATGAAAAATGAAAAATCTCTCATGTCGAATATTTTATAAAATGTCAAAGTGTCCTTAGAATGTGGTTATGTGGCCTTCATATAACCTTGCAGGGTTGCTAGACCTACTGATTTTTCAGCAATTGTATTGATTTGAATCTTTATCTACTGATCTATTAACTGAAATGTCTATATCATTCATCTATTGAAAAATTCAATAAGGGTTAGGAATTGTTCTACCGTTCAGCATGTTGTCTATCTGGTAGTTTTTTTAGATATTACAATAACAGCAGTTACTTTATTAGTCTTCGATTTTATCATATTTTACATCAGAGAAAATGGATCTGCTGAATTTTACAAACCTTTAAGTGCAGATCTACTGATAGAAACAAAATTGGATCTGACAACTCTGTAACCTTGACAAGTACAGATTGCTCTAGTCAAATGGTTTCAATAAATTTGTTTACTTTATTTGAATTTCAAAATGTTCAATCACGGGAAACTGTATATTGTTAATAGGACTTTAATCAGCCTCGTAAGACACTTAACGTCCACCGGTAATTACAAGAAATTATCTTAGAAATTCTATTTTTTAGCGTCAACTTAAATGCCAAACTGCCTTTAGTAAAATATTTAATTTTATTTTTATTTTAGAGATATCCACTGCATTAAGACCATTTTATTTCTCTGTACATCCCGACCTATTTGGTCAACATCCAAAAGAACGGGCTATTAATGAAACATCACTTCAACAATTAAGTTCAATTTTCCAATCTTTGCAAGCATCTAAATATTTACAGCCTATCACTTTACCTTTTTACGTCAAAAATAGGTAAGAGAAATGTTAACACGCATTATTTTTGCCAATATTTTGCTAATTTATAGGAATAATCAGAATGAAACCGCAAAGTTAATAAAAATTTATCTGAAAGGAAGGGATTTAGGTACTATAATTGTAGATATTTTAAAGGCTTGTGATTTGCCTGTTAGTCATGTTCAACACTATATTAAACCTGTTGCTCAAAATAATAAACGGTTTAGTACTGAAAATATTTATCATGATGGAGATGAATGGATTAGAGTGAAATATAAGAATGAGTTTGATTTTACTAAATTAAATAAGAATCATCCTCTTTATGCTACATTTGGCATGCAACAAGAAATTAATGAAGCAAAGAAGAATCTCAGGTCAGCATTGTGCCTCTCAAAGCGAACGTAACAACTAAGATATTTTTGGATTTAGATTGAAAAATTGGTTGGAACAGAATTTTGAAGAAGCATTAAGAAAATGTAAAAGCGGTTTCGCTTCTCGAGAAGAAATTCAAAAACTCAAAAACGAAATGATTAGTGATACTAAATTGCGAGATATTCGATGGGAATGTGGATGGAATAGTCAACATTTCAGAGGTAAATAGCTGATCTAGATAATCTAAGAATTATTATTATCTTAAACTCTTTATAGGATGTCTTCTTGCTCTAAAGTCTTTGGTGGACCAACATCCCCAGCATATGAAAAATCTAGAAAATCAAGTTTTAATATTTTCTTACTTTACTGGAATTAGTTTAGATGGTCATCTTATGTTATTTAGTGGTGAAGTGAGACACAATTGGTTAGATTTTATAAAAAATATTAGAAAACATAAAGCGGCTTTAGGAAGAGTGCCATATTATGAGAAGTCTTTGTCCCACGTTTTAAGAGGCATTAAAGTATTATAGTGCTGATAATTTTAAGATATTTTAGTAAATTAGGAGTTTTGTTTGAGGTGAAAAGAAGAAAATTTATGCCTGATATGAAAGTGAGTGAATATGAAACAAATTTGAAACAATTAACGACATCCATTAGCGATTACTTTGGAAGAAATAGATATCCGAAAATATGGCCAACAACATTAGAAAATTTTGAAATTGTTGTTGAAAGTGAAGCTGGACCAATGATGGTCTCACCTACTGGACAATTTATAGTACCTTCATCCCTACCTGGTAAATGTCCACAGTTTTTATATTTGTGTTTTATTGAATCGATTTGATTACAGGTCCAATTTTAGTTCATTTCATTACTGTCAATTTAGAAGAAGCAAAATGTCGTGGAGATATTTATAAAAAGGATAAAGTACTTGAAAAGTCTCTACACAAAAGCTGTTTAGAGGAATTGGAACTAAAATCTTTAATGAAAGACGATAATATCACTCCTGAATTAATGATACAATGTTGTCAAAGGATTTTAGAACAAAAGGATGAATTGAAGCGGTTTACAAAAGATCTACATATTAATGTTTCAACGTATTACTCAGTATTGTCAGATGGGATAGTATGTATACCTTGGAATTTCTTATTGTAAAAGCCCAATTTTAAGGTTGAAAAATAGAATATTTTAGTGATTTGTTTTTAAATACGATTATTATTCGTTTGATCGGTTTAATAAACCTTATTATATTTTTACGAACCGATACAAAGCTGTCTGTTACAAATATCTTTGCTTTTATATGACTGGTTGCCTATAACCCGTATTGTCAGGAATTTTAAAGCTTACTGGAGTCGAAATATTAAATTCTAGAAATCGTTTGTCATCAACGATTATCGAATTCGTATTCGAAATGTGTTTAGCAAAATATTTCAATTCAAAATATTTTAAAAAACAAATGGTAACGTCACCAACTTTAAATCATAGAATCCCCTCTACTATGTTAGAACTTATTGTTTAGTAACTTATCTTATCCGAGCAGTTTCATTATCCATATAAATACATAGTTCATTTCAAAATAATAAAGGAAAACATTATTATTTCCCTACAGTTCAACCGATAATGTCGTCGTGCGAGGTCCCCAAAAACAGAAGTGGTCTTTCAATGGGACCTCAGACTCTTGTAATTCCAGTGGAATTATTTGCTGTTAATCGTAAACGACTTGTGGAAAGTTTAAAACCAATTGTGGAAGATTCTATTGTCCTGTTGCAAGGTGGTGAAGAAGTTCCCTTTTATGATACTGATATTACTTATAACATATTTAGGTAATGTAAGTGAATTTGGTTTTATAGCATTTAGGATTAAGGGCCGATTTCATAAGCAAATTTCAAACTTATGAAATCGGCCTTAAATGTAATACTTTCATAGACAGGAATCATACTTTATGTGGACCTTTGGGGTCACTGATGCTGGATGTTTTGGTGCAATAGATGTTAAAACTGGCAATGCTTATCTGTTTATTCCGAGATATCCTGAAGAATACGCCGTCTGGATGGGCCCACTACTTCAACCCAATGATTTTACTAAAAAATATGGGATTCCGAATGTTTATTATGTGGATGAATTACCCGCTATCTTGGGAAATTTAAATAGAGGAAGACTTTTAAGATTGAAAGGTAATTTTAGTGCTATAAAATAATAAACATTTGCAATTGGTTAGTATGAATTTAGGTTTGAACACGGACAGTGGCCTGACTGCTAAACCAGCTGTCTTTGAAGGAATTGAAAAATTTACTTTAGATGATGAAACCTTGTTTCCAGTGATTGCGGATTTGAGAGTCTATAAAACTGAGCAGGAAATTAGTGTGATTAAATATGTGGTTGCTGTTTCCAGCTATGCCCATCGTCAGGTAATATATTTAATATAATCTGAGATTACAATCCAACATTTACAATTTTATTGATTTTAAATCTTTTCTTTAATCTGGTAATTTTATTTATGGTATTATAAGGATGTTTATCGAACTAGGAATTGATAAAGTCGACATGAAACTGTTATTTTGACATACCGATCGACAATTTGAAAGTCTTTTTTAAGAAAAGTTTAACAAGTTGTTTTTTATTCTTAATAACTACCGATCGAACCCCACGATTGAAACTAAAAATGAAGTTTGTTAATTCAGTGATATTATCTGGGGAGGTGTTCTCGATATATGTATAGGTATCGTGATATACATACAGTGTGATCAATTTAAAAACGGTTACTCCTGTAAAATGTTTATTTGTGGTTAAATGTTGATATTTTTTTAATTTGTAGGGCAAAAAACTCTATCTTGAGAATACTTCTCGTTATCCTCACTTAACATGTTCACTACCACTTAAAAAAAAACCTTATTGGCGTCAGGAGTCAAGCAATTAGTTGTTATTAAATAAATAATATTTGCCTTTATAAAAAATAATCTGCAGTTTTTTCACAAAACGAACACAGGAAATAAGTATAAAATAACTGTTTTCTATTGGAGTTGACGCCACACACAAATGTAGCCAAGTGGCTCTGGTCGAGCTCGTCGGCAGTTAACGTGTTAAAATCTAAGGTCTATTTTGCTCCTTTTTATGACTAAAATTCAAAAAAGGAATTGAAGGTTTTTTTTCTTTAACTTCGAGACTATTTATAGAATAATTCAAAATGGTTCTGATCCAAATTTCGTTAAAAATGGTTTAGTTATAAAAAATTATTGAACAATCTAATTTTAATTAGTCATTTAATTGTGTCAAATATTCAATACAAGATATCCTAATCGACGACTAACAGTACAGTGAATGGAATAAATCGTATAACTAATGAAACTGGAACCGTAAATAGACATTTATCCAAATAAATATAACCATTCTAAAAATAGCAATCAAAACGGTAGAGAAATCACAATTGTAAATTATTTTACTTAATAACCCACATGCTAGTTTGAGAACAGAAAGTTTGAATTTAAATTTATATACGAAAAAAAAGTATTCGTCAATGTTTGAAAAAGAATAAAATAAAGTCATTTAAACTAAAATTTCAAATTCTATTTTATCGCGTAAAGTTAGTTGAATATTCATTTCCGAACTTTACTTTTAATCAAAAACCACTACACTTGATTTAAATTATCAAGGACTGCTTTATTAATTTCCAAAACAAAATTGCATTGGGTTTCTATGACAACGATAAAATAAATGACTTAACTGTGGTCAACTTTTTGTTGTACCCACACTCAGCCCACTTCACCAGGAATTATCACGTCCTGGTGGTTCAAATTTAAAATTTGATTGTCCTGTAACTTTTTTATGAATAAACCTTTTTTAACGGAATTTCGAATAGAACTATTTTGAATTATTCTAACGACGGTCCCGAAGTTGAACTTCATAAAAAAAAATCCCTTATGTTTTTTCTTGAATTTTGGCCATAAAAAAGGGTAAAGTAGTCCTTGGATTTTAATCGACACAGTAACGAGAAATTGTCCCTAGATCAAGTTTTTCAGTCCTACAAATTAAAAAAAATATATCAAAATTGGATAGCCAATAAAGGTTTTACAGAGTGGCCTCGCTTTTAAATGGGTCATACTAGTATGTAGGTTATTTTCGTTAATTTTTCCGAATTTAAAATTTTTCGTTTACAAAGCTTTGTATGTTAACTTATTTGGTGAACCGCCATGATGTCCTGAACTTGAACTTTGTAAATCAAGTACTGCTCCGAAAAAACTTATGGCGAAAATCACTATATTGGGGTGTACAGTTGGACTAATGATTAGTCAATAAATTATGGATCAGTCACTAATCTGTCTGCCTAATCAAGACAATATAAAAAATGGATTTGAATGAAATTGTCGCCCCAATACTTTATGCTGCTTAAGCTAATGCGATATCTATCGTGACAGCGATGAAAGGCTTGGCGTAATTCAACAACACCAAATTCCACCAATAAGAAACTCCAAAATTGAGGGTACCGTCACCAAAACGTACCAAAGTAGTACTTATTTGTTGCCACTAACCCATTAATTAACTTGTGTACGACGCGGTGATGTTGTACATATGAATCGAATTTGAGACGGATAACACGTTTACGACCACGGCAATAAAGACGATTCCAATTCATCAAAAAATCTTAAACAATATTTGATGAGTTCCAAATTGTCAAATTTATGTTGGCAAATTTATTACTCCATAAGATGCTTAAATCACTTTCGATGTTTGCTTGAAACTCCAGCAACTCTTTTTTTTTGAGAGTCGAATGAAAATGGCGGCTCATGTGTTAATTAGAGTGCATTTATCATTGATTTGCGTAGGAAAAATTACATATTGGCTACTATAATTTAACTGACTGAAAATTATAGCTCAGAAGATGGTTTTGTTCAACTTTTCAAACCTACTTCCGTTAGTCTTCTTTTTCAGACTATTCTAACAATAAATAAAAAAAATATAACGACATAAGAGTTAAGTGCCATTCGTCCCGTGATAATATGACTTAATATAATAATATATTTTTCTAATACATTACATAAAAATGAATTATTTATGTATATAAAATCTCAATGTAAAATAATCAATGGATTACAATAATAATTTACTTCTTTCGAAAATAATGTAAAAGTGTAATCTTGTGATTAACTTGATTTCGCTTAAATGAAAATTACAAAGAGTAATAATCGAACGAATTCCTTTATTAGGGAAAAGTTAAAATTTATACTAAAGATTAAAATTATTTACAGTGTTTTATAATTAATATCTCCCTCTGATGGGGAGGAAATATTTTAATAATCAACAAATTAAATATGTAGTCAAGGTAACTTAAGTAATTGTCAAAGTTAAAGGGTCAAGAAGTATTTAGAGGTTATAATATTTGTCAAAGTGACAGTGACAGCAATTGTCCGAAGGTCACCGCTACA
>JABRWK010000063.1:259139-272971 GCA_013372445.1 Hypothenemus hampei
AATTTACTAAAAACTATTTTTTCTTCCTTAATGATGATGATAACTTTGAAATTAAAATTTTACACAAATTATGAGTGTACTTTCCTTTTTTCTTTTAAACATAAAAGACAATATGAAGTTAACTTTTATTAGTGTTACGTGTTATGTTCAAAATAGATTTGAACTAAAGTATATGAGTGTTGTTCATGAAGAGAGAGAAAGCATCGCAAACATGATAGATGACGTCGATCATCATCTCTGATATGCAAACTTAACGAGTTGATGAGCTTATTCGTCGTAACAGACCGATTTCCGTGCGTAATTTGTCTAGATAATTATAGGTATTTAGTGTAGAAAAAATCATCCTTGAGAAACTGAATTTTAGAAAAATCTATGCCAGATGGTTTCTTATAAGACGAACTAGGATATGACACAGTGTTATTGACTGAACAAGAGGAAGAGAACAGGAAGAATTTCTGAGTAACTTGCTTACTTGCGAGAAATCTGTTGTGTTGGGTTTATTACTTTATTTCAGAAGTTTAAACTGCAGACTCAAAACATCGCTACCTTTCTAAATAGCGGTTTTCTTTAGTTAAGAAGGTTATGGCAAAGGTGTTTTTGTATGCAGCAAGTGTTATTTTTACCGATTTCTTAGTAGAGCGTTGAACTATTAATGCTATTTATTATTGTCAACTACTATCTGAAAAATACGTAATAGATCCGTTAGAAGAGTTTTTCTTTTTCACGATAACACTCATGTTACTACCGCTTAACTGACTAAAGACATGTTAAAACATTTCAATATTCTCCCTATAGCCCTAATTTAAGTGATTTTCACTTGTTTCGACCTTTGAAAAAAGCATCCAAACAATAAAAATATTAGATAAACAAGTAATTATGAAGCTTCCACGAAGATGGCAAAAATATCTAAAGATGGACGGATAGTGCCTAGAAAAGTACTACAAACTTTATTGTATAAGGATTGATTAAAGAAAAATTATAAACTCCGTTAAAAATTTAAACACATATGCCTCGTATTTTTTACCATTTTTAAACTGAAATTTCTGTGTATTCAATAAGAATTCCTACCTACTCTATCATTAATATTGTGGTAATTCCGTTCTTCATTTATGGATATTAAAACTAGGAAACCGCTGAGTGGAGTCGATGACTTGTGCCGACTCGAAAAGAAAGACAGTGATTACAAAAAGATTATTTTCAATTACCGGCGGCTCGGTTATGTGAGGGGCCACTCGCAGGCCAGGCCGTACCTCTTAAACTCGCTTGCATGTTAATGGGATATTTGCATCGTTTTACATCCAAGATTGGTGAAACGCAAACCGAAATCGACTCCCAACATTCGTTTTGTCAAAAAGAAAAACTCGAAAAATTAAAAATGCACGCGCCGGTGAAAACGTATTTTTTTTCCATTCTTTGCACAATTATTTGCGCAGCCATTTCTTTAAATTTGTTGTAAATTGAAGCTATAACACAATAGGATAATTCTGCATTTGAAATCTGCTTACGGTATCTAAGGTAAAGTATGCGATGCACCACGTTCTTAACTACAAGAACATTTGCCTTCCTTTTAGAAGTGGACCACGCCTAAGTTCTGGGCTCGCTTTCAACATTCGAGACGTTTAAGTAAATGCGCTCAGTTAACTCGTTTATCATTTTTTATTAGAATTTTAATGAAGAAATTCTCACTTATCAAGCTTTAAACAAGTCGTCTGAGTATTCCCAAAGACTTTTCTTAAAACCTTTATAAATGTAACATTATACAAGTGCAACATTTTGCTTCTTGACACCCACGCTAAATGCCAATGGTCAACGAAATACTGCTGCACTTTGCCTGCATTGTGTTTAAAAGGCACTTTAGCAGGAAATAACGTTCTTTTGTACACTCGAAATTTTCTTTTGATAATAACGGTGATCGCATCCCTGACATACAGAAACACCTGTTTGACCCTTGTGGGCGTACAGGCCTTAATTGTAGTCAATTTGCGAAAAAAAAATTTTAACAATTCAATTTTACGAACCAAGATTTATCCTTATTATGGCGATACATAATAATAATAATTGCAACTGACCCAGATTATTTGAAATAACTTCGGGGGTTTATGATCGCTTTTACCTCTTTGGATCGTACAAGAAACATGTTGTACAAATTATTTTTCTACAGTCAGCTGAGTGGGTCAATTAGGCCACCAAATTTATCGATTTATCTTATGCGAAATGAACCACCGTTTAAAGTTAATAAACTTATTAAAAAAGATGAACGACACTGATAACATATACATATATTTATATATATACATATTTATATTTTTTATGAACAGGTTGTAGTCGTCGGCCACTTTCTTCTCTTTCATTGCATTTCCTGTGAATGCGGTTTTTTGATTGATCGTTTTTCGCGTTTGTAACTGTTTTATCTGGGAGTTCCTTTTGATACGACGTTGTTTTTGTCATAATTTCAGGACGGTGAGCCCGGTTGGTAGGTAGGTACTTTCAGTAATTACAAAATCTCGAAACGCTTCAAGTAACCGTAAATAAGGTTTTCACCTTGCAGGTGGCAAGTTCTTTCGAATATTTTTCGAAAGTCGCCATGTTAAGAGAAAGATTCTTCACATTTTATGATAATTGCATCGAATATATGTCGTAATTTTAACTGGAATAATTAGAATATCAAAAAAAACGACGTAACTGAATTTTATACAAGTATATGTCCGTCATGAATTTTAAAATTTTAAATATTTTGAAAAATTAAAATTTTTTGAAGAATTACTATATGAAGAAAAGACATCTTGTGTTTCTTAAACTACGTGGGCGAGGTAAATATGAAGACCTCTTGCGTTTACTACGGAGAGGAAGTATGCATGGCTTATTGGACAAAGAACTTGCATGTTTGGGCTTTGCTAACTATACGCTCATCAGATGAAAATGTCGATGGTAAATGAAATTAACAAAGGGTAAGTTAAATTACGTGTCTGAGTGCATGAAAAACAGGAAACATTGCAACAGTTTTCTGGAATTAAAAACGAATTTTTTATGCTAAGTGTCTCGCATTCGAAAAATTAAAAAAGGAGTTATTTTTCCAAAGAGAAGATTCTCCAGTTCATTTTTGCCAAACTCCTTGTACGAATGCTCTA
Source organism: Hypothenemus hampei (assembly GCA_013372445.1). NCBI lineage: Eukaryota > Metazoa > Arthropoda > Insecta > Coleoptera > Curculionidae > Hypothenemus > Hypothenemus hampei. The sequence goes on from JABRWK010000063.1 coordinate 262,268, forward strand.
ACACTAGAAATGTCTAATGAATCCTTCAATATAATTCGAATTTAGTAACATACGAATCTGACTCATCAATGATAATCCTCTTGTGCAGACACTGTTACACTGATGAATTCTCAATTAAGTTGCTAATTAGTGCTCTTAGCTCTTATCTGTTTAGTTAGAGAAATCTTCTTAAATCAGAATAAGACACAAATTCGACAATCAAAAGATCATTTACTCCAACAGTTCCTTTTTCCTGAATAAAAATATTGGACTTTTACTAAATTGACAAAAAAAGCTGTTATTAGTTACTTTTTGTTTTGTTAGCAATAAAAGTACTTTGTTAGATTTTTCAAAATTTTCTATCATTTCTGACATTTTCGTAATAGAAAAATCTTAGAAAATGTTCAACAGTGTGACAGATCAAAAAATATAAAATTCATGAATTGAAATAGTCACATCATTGACCAGATTTAAATTTGTTTGTGAATAATTTTGGCAGAGCGTGGAATTCTACAGATCACGAATCTGATTTTTTTGGTAACTGTTTCCATTGGTTCTTTCAAAAGGTCTTTCTTTTATAACCGTTTCTTTACGTCAATTAAGTTTTTTTCGATACCACATAACTTAAACCGTGCAATTACGAGATCCTAAGGATTATCCTTTAGACTGTTTTACATACAATGTACGTACATATGTAAGCCAACAGCAATAAAAATAATTTTCGGTTGATTTTGTTAAACAAACTCGTCATTTTGTGTTTCGAATGACAATTAACTAATGGGAGGAGCATTCCTTTTGATGTTGGTCAGATGTTTAACATTGCAACAAAAACAAAGCTATACTCTTTAATATACAGGAAGGAAACAATAGACGGGAAGGAATTCGTATTGTAACTAGGATAAAGAATTGTCCGTTAGAGTTAAAGTTAAAAAAGAATATACGAAGCGGCCATTTTAATTGGATATTAAATGTATCGTTTTGGAACGACCCCGGTAGAAAACTCGCCCAGCTCCATCGTGGATGCTTTACCAAATTCAGAAATCCAAAGAAGCCTGTTTCGATTGGCGTTTAGGCCGATCGTTAGCGGAAAATATTTGTACGAACTCTGATGCGGATTCTGCAAATTAATCGAGAAGATTTCGTTAAATCTCTACCATTATTTTCGTTCCGTTAAGGCTCAACAACGTCAATCGGCAACAATAAACCGGTTTCCCTCTCTCTCTCTTTTTCTCCCTCTCACTTTAAGAACCTTTAATTTAATATATGCATGCAACTTACCTGGCATACAAACGCATCTAAATGTTCCGGGATCATCCAGACAAGAACCATCATTGTGACAGGGATGTGATTCGCACTCGTTTACGTTTGTTTCACAACGAGGTCCTGTGAAGCCCTGGGTGCAGTTGCAGGCAAAAGAACCGGGTGTATTCACACAGATACCGTCGTGTTCGCAGGGGGATCCTGCAATTTAATAGAACATGTCATCCCATGAAAATTTGATCGTGGATCGTGAACAAGGTCTTAGAGCACGAAGATTCCTTAATACAAACAAAGTTGTCGACCTTACACCGAACATAATCGATTTTTTGTTATTCAGATTGTCTTTCACCGTGAATCGCTGAATTATTCACGCATCGACGCCCAAAGAATCTTCTAAACAAATACCGCGCTCTGACATAAAAACTCTTTGGCGATTGGTCATGAAGAAGCAGAAGAGTTTTTTCAAATTCCCCCGGAAAATTACCATATCGTAAATAATTATTTTACCATCGCATTTTTTTTTTGCTCATTTTTACATTGTTATTGTCCCTAAAATTCAAGTCAAAGTTTGCGCAAATTTCTCATCATCCAATTACAATTGTTCAACGTTGTAATTGGACATTCTTTAAATAAAAATTGTAACGTTACAAACGAAAAAGTTATTTTAAACTAAAACGACGGTCGTGTGGAGTGGAGCCAATTTACCTCCAAAGAATCTTATTTGTTTAAACAAAGATTAGGTAAGAATTCCAATACATTTTAAGTTAGTTCAGGTGATCGTTCCACAATGAACTCTTTGTTGCACTAATAAAAGGCAGGCTTTTCGAATGTGAAACAGTTACACACAGCCTTTAAACAGCTGGACGTTAATTAGTAATAATTAAGACGTTTTCTAATAAAGTTTTTGTTTTGCTTCTTATTACTATTACCTAATAGTTCTCATTGCCAACTAATAATAAAGGAAACAAAATAAAAAGGAAGCGGTATTGTAAGGGTTCTTTTTAGATATTTGCAATCGGTTGATGAAATAATGCAATTAGTTGAGTCGTTAAACAGGTCCGGTAGTCGAGATAATTGAACTCCAGGTCACCTAGGTCGACGTGTTAATTGGGAATCAGCAATCGGTTGTCAATTAGTCAAGACCAAACGAGGTCAAAGTGAAAATATTTATTTCCCACGCAGTTTTTGTCGATTTCAAGTCGAGCTCTTTTTTCTTGATTTCTTGTCTTCACTCATTTATTGGTCGGTTCGGTTTAAATGATTTTCATATTGTTGAGGTTAAATCCATTTTGTTCAACGATATTAAAATATTTCAATGAAGAAAGCGCGATTAATTTTTTTTTCATCGATTTTGAATTGGAACTTATTTATGGATAGAATTTTTGAAAATTAATAGGTCAAGAAATCTCATAAATAAGTAATGATTTGAATGGTGAAGGAAGTTAAAGAGAAAAGAAAGTGATAAAGATTAATTAGATTTTAGTGTAAAATATAATCAATAAAAAGTAATAAATCTCTCAATTTGCCAAGAAATAATATGTTAAAATATACATACAGGGTGTTTCGTTTTGTTTCCGTCAAATTAAAATGGGTGATAGAACTCATTATTTTAAGCAAAAAAGNATAACCTGACAATATCGTGATGTAACCTTTCACAGGCAATATCTCTGGGAAGTCGTTCCATGTGATCTGTAATATCCCTATTTGCGTATGCTTCAAGTAAAGCTTTACATGTTTGATACGAGCCTGAAAAGAAAATTCGAATGAATATACTATTCTAAATTAACAACATTCAAGTTTGCATACCTTCCCTTGCAGCTAAGAACAACGGAGTTTCATCTTTATCATCCTGTGCATCTCTATTAGCTCCATGCGCCAATAAAATATTAACTGCTTCAACGTTGTTAACAGCAGCAGCCCAATGCAAAGCAGTTTTTCCAGAATTATCTGCGGCATTGATATCGGCTTCTGCACTAATAAGGTCCTGGACCATACCTTCAATGGCTAATCTAGCAGCTAGAATCAAAGGTGTAGTTCCTTCGTGCATTCTTGCGTTCAAATTTGTAGCTCTATTCCTGAGTAGAATCTGAAAGACTCCTAGAGCATCGGCAGCTACAGCTGCATGCAATGGAGTCCTGCCAGTGTTGTCTTGTGCGTTGGCATCTGCACCAGCATCTAAAAGTCGTTTGGCGGCATCGGCTCTAGCATATCTCGCTGCGAGGTGCAATGAAGTTTCTCCAGTTTTGTCCATTGTCGCGTGAAGATCAGCACCGTGCGCCACCAGATCTTGGATAACAGCTCCTGAGCCGTCATCTTCATCATCTTCTCCCGTATCCATTCCTCCACCTCGTACTGCAGCCATCATTATAGGAGTTATTCCGCATGGGCCTCTGGCATTGATGTCATGATTGTTATCACCTTGGGGAGGAGTTAGCATCGTGCTAGGTCTAATATCAGCTGCCTCCAAGTGCGTTTGGGTCCATGGGCGTTCGGCTTCTTCGTATTCAGTCATACCGGTTTGGTCACTCGCATATCCAGGTTCCAATCTACCTCGTTTCGCTGGAGGAGGATAAGATGGATAACTTTCATCGTCAGAGTATTGAGGTGCGTAACTGCGTTGAGAATCCAAATCAATTCCGGGTATCGAGAGGTTTTTGTTAAGATTTTTCAATTCTTGTCCTTCCGGGCCTCGTCTCTGTTGTCTTGTGCCTGAATTTGTTCGTAAGAATCCTTCGGGAAACCAGGTTATTCCTGCGGCACGTTTCCTTTGGGTTTGAACTACTACGAAGATAACCCCTGCCATACAAATAACCAATAAAATTCCTAAGACAACATATTTTCCGTTTGTGGGTTGGATGATGTCGACGTCTGAATTGTTTGAACTGTTAACTTGATAAATAGGAAAACTTTGACTTAAAGAATGTTTTGCAGCTTTTGCTGCTAGAAAGTCGGCAGCTTCACTTGCTGATTGGAAGCAACTATCTCCGCCACCAGAAATATCAGAGCATTTTCTATTATCGATTTCCAAATAAACTTTAACTCCAGATTGTGTAGTTTCAGCAAAAGCAACATGATGCTTCCTTTTAAAGTAATCGTCATGCAATTGGTCTCTAGTGTTCGTATTTCCTACCCAAGAGTAAATCATGTCTTTCCCTAACTGATCTTTCTTAACTCTAACTGTTGTTCTCAATTGGTGCGAAGTATCTCTTAGGAAAGCGATTAAATTCTTCTTGAATGCCTGTTTGTCCATAAGAACCACCATACTGATTACTCCTTCAGCGATTTCAGGCGGTCGTTCATGTTCACAGTCCAAGCCATCCCAATTGCATTCTGCATTGTTACAACCGTAATCGCAATGACCATTGGCATAGTGTTTTTGACAATAACCGTCATAGATTGGATTGCAGGGTTGGAGTTTCTTTTCGCAGTCGCGACCATCGAACAAACATGGAGCAGTGTTGCATTCTTCATTACACACACCGTCACCGAAATGTTCCCAACACTTTATCGGAGCTGTACAGTTAGCCCAAGGGTTTATGCCTAAACAATGACTCAAATCAACTTCGAATGTATCAGATGTGTCGTCGAACTTACCCAGAGAACAATCGCTTCCATCAAAATCACAAGCGTAAGTGTTGCATTCTTCATCACAATGTCGGTTTCCACGTTTCATTTTACATTTATTGGCGATACATTTTTGCCTTTGTCTTTCCAAGTCCTAAAAATTCACCAAAAATTAATATACATACATATAATTTGAAATCGAATAGAAACGTACAGCTTCATAATATGGGTTAAATCCTTTCGTTTTAATGTCAATTCCAAGACCTCCAGGTGAATTTCTATCATAAATTTCACAGTTTTTGCCGCTATATTTTGAAGGACAATAACAAGCATAATCTCCTAGCTTATCCTGACAGGTAGCATCTGGATGCCGACATGGATTGCTACCACACTCATTGTAGGAGTCAATTTCGCAATTTACTCCTGACGTTCCATGAGGACATTTACAAACGTAACCTTCCGTGTTGGAAATTTCACAGATTCCTCCGTTTTGACAAGGATCCGAATCGCAATCATATCCACTAAATTCGCAATTTTTTCCATAATAACCTTCTTGACAGGTGCACTTGTGTCCTGCATGGATGGGTGTGCAAACACCACCATTCTGACAAGGCGACGCCGTGCAGAAATTTACTTTCCTTTCGCAATGTCGTCCCATGAAGCCCACTTTACAATTACAATGATAGTCGTTGATTAGTTGCACACAATCCAGGGTACCCGGATTTGAGCAAGGATTTGAAAGGCACTCGTTTATATCTCCCTCGCAGCGTGGACCCACAAAACCTAGAAAATATTTTTAAAAATTACATTGTTACATTATTAAAAAGTACAATCATACCTGGAGGACATTTACATTCAAATCCTCCAACTTTATCCATGCAAGTACCGTTGTTGTGACAAGAATCTGATTTACAGTCGTCCTGATTGATTTCACAAAGCAAACCAAGAGTACCAGATGGGCAAGAACATTGAAAGTTGTTGACTAAATCGTGACAGGTACCACCGTTTTGACATGGATTTGGATCACAATCATCCACATTCAATTCGCAATTTTGTCCTTGGAAACCTTTGGGACATTCGCAAGCATAGGAACCAACATGATCTCTACATATACCTCCATTCTGACATGGAGCCGGTTCGCATTCATTAATATCTCTCTGACAATAGGAACCCGTGTACCCGTCTTTACAGTGACATCTATGTGAGTTGCCAATGGTTTCGCAAGTACCGTTATTACAAAGCAATTGCCAGGGAATGCCTTTTCTAGCTGCAGCATCTTGACAACTGACCATTTCTACATCACAAACCTTTCCAGTCCACCCAGGACCACAAGCGCATGAATACTGATTTTTAATTTGATGACATGTGGCGTGATTCTCACATGGGTTCGTCGAACACCAGTCTACGTACTCGCCACAATCTTTGCCAGTATATCCGTAAGGGCAATGGCATGTGTAGTGAGTGGTGTGGTCCTGACAGGTAGCTCCATTGCGACAAGGTGAACTATCACATAGGTTGATACGATTTTGACAATTGGAGCCGGTATATCTGGAAAAACAGAATAATCATAAAGTAATCGATATTTAAGTCAAGAAATTGCATACCCAGGCTTGCAACTACAAGTGTATGAATTAATACCATCGATGCAGGTTCCTCCATACATACAACTGCTTTCGGTACAATCTTCGTCGTTAGTTTCACAATTGATTCCCGAGAACCCAAGCGGGCAAGTGCATGTATACGAGTCGACGTATTGGTTGCAAGTGGCTCCATTTTTACAAGGGTTCGATAAACATTCGTCAATATCCATTTCGCAATTTTTGCCCTCAAAGCCGTTCACACAAAGACATGTGAACTCTCCGATCTCATCCAAACAGGTACCACCATTTTGGCAAGGATCTTAGAAAAATAATAAAATTAATGGCAATTTTAATGAGATTTTGTTATTTTACATGAGGCACAGTCGTCCGTGTTGATACTACAGTCTTTTCCTTCATAGCCTCTAGCGCATAAACACTGGTATGACCCGTTGACGTTTCTGCATGTAGCTCCATTCCTGCAAGGCTTGGAAACGACACATTCATCAACATCTTGTTCGCAAAAACGTCCTGTATAGCCCAAGTTGCAGGTGCAGGCAAAGTCCATGTAATTTGAGCTAGGATTACATTTAGCTCCATGCAAACATCTAAAGGAATAAGTTTTATTTTCTATAAAATTCGATTTAAAGAAAGAAAGCCCTACTTATTTGGAGAACAGGGATCCAAACGTTCCTGGCATTGTCTCCCAGTGTATGGCAATTCACATACGCACTTATAGTCGTCCACTAGATCGATACATGTGCCACTGTTCTTACAAGGATTAATGGCACAGTCATCTATGTTGATTTCACAATTGATGCCAGAGTATCCGGCTGAACACTCGCAAGTGTATGAGGCCAGATGGTCGTGACAAATACCGCCATGTTGACAAGGGTTTGAGGTACATTCGTCTATGTTTATTTCGCATTGTTTCCCACCGTATCTGAGAACAACTTAATAGTAACGATTTCATATGAGGAATATCTAGGAAACGTACCCATTCAAACAATGGCAAATAAATTGATTGACGCCATCTTCACAGTTTCCTCCATTTTTACAAGGATTGCTTTTACATTCGTCTACATCACTAAGACACCTGGCATCGTAATATCCTCTGGGACATTCGCATCGAAAACCGTTCACGAGATCTATACAAACCCCTCCGTTTTTACAAGGATTTGAGCTACATTCATCAATGTCATTTTCACAGTGACGACCAGTGTAACCCTGCTTGCATTCGCATGTGTAGCTGTAAATACAACAACAATGAATAACAAATTTAAATTAGGTTTATCACAGACGGTTAAGAAGACATCATGCACGTCAACGCAATAAATCACACTAAAACACTTACGCCAAAAATGGATTTCCACTGAGAGACATGAAAGAAAATTTGATTTCAGAATTTTTCGGACAAATTTCGTTGTACTTAGATGACTTTTAAAAAAAGAAAATTTACCTGTTGATGCCGTCGATACAAGTAGCGCCATTTCGACAAGGATTACTGTAACACTCGTTGATATTAATTTCGCAATTGTGTCCGGAAGTTCCAGCCTTGCACAGACACTGGTAACCATTTACGAGGTCTTGGCAAATTCCACCGTATTTGCATGGGTTTGAATCGCATTCGTTTAGTTGATATTGACATAATCGGCCCATATAGCCTGAAATGAATATTAAAAATTAAGAAAAAGGTAATGAAAATAATATATTCAGTACCTGGATGACATTGACAGGTAAAGGAGTTTTCTCCATCGATGCATTCTCCGTGGTGACATGGAGATGAGAGGCAATCGTTTATGTTAGTCTCGCAAGAGTTGCCAGTGTATCCAGGAGGGCATTCGCAAGTGTATCTACAAGAGACAATTTATTGTAAATAGCAAGTTACAGTGTGCAATATCCCAGTACCTAGCTATGGAATCATGACAAGTGCCGCCGTTTAGACACGGTTGACTGAAACAGTCGTCTATATTGATTTGACATCTGGAACCCTTGAAACCACTGGCACAAGTGCATTTGAACGAATTAATCAGATCCTGACAAACACCTCCGTTCAAACATGGTTTCTCTTTGCACTCGTCAATATCGATTTCACATTGGGTTCCCGTGAATCCTGGAAAAGCGATGATTTATAAAATTTCTCAATATTAATGTAAAGGCAATTATCGTTTAATTCATGCCATAGAGAGGAACATTCTTGACGGCTTACGTTGCCTTATACGTATTAAAACGAGAATATTGCAGTGAAACGGGTTCGAAAAATGGTATATGGGAAATTTAAAAAGCAAATGTTGTGATTAAAAAAAGTAAAAGCAATAAAACGGCCCATCGTTCGCCTCCAAATTTATTTCTTAATATAGTTTTAGCGAACTTCCTGTTTGATATTCGAGTACCATATAAGGGTACTTGAATACCTTTTTAGGGGAGGTACAAGCAAAGCTGTTTATTAGTTTGGGGCAAAGAAGAAATTGAGAAAGTTTTTTCTTATACAACATAAATATTTTCTTCAAATTATATTTTTCTTAATTTACAAAAACATTTTTTTCTTCCTTAATGATGATGATAACTTTGAAATTAAAATTTTACACAAATTATGAGTGTACTTTCCTTTTTTCTTTTAAACATAAAAGACAATATGAAGTTAACTTTTATTAGTGTTACGTGTTATGTTCAAAATAGATTTGAACTAAAGTATATGAGTGTTGTTCATGAAGAGAGAGAAAGCATCGCAAACATGATAGATGACGTCGATCATCATCTCTGATATGCAAACTTAACGAGTTGATGAGCTTATTCGTCGTAACAGACCGATTTCCGTGCGTAATTTGTCTAGATAATTATAGGTATTTAGTGTAGAAAAAATCATCCTTGAGAAACTGAATTTTAGAAAAATCTATGCCAGATGGTTTCTTATAAGACGAACTAGGATATGACACAGTGTTATTGACTGAACAAGAGGAAGAGAACAGGAAGAATTTCTGAGTAACTTGCTTACTTGCGAGAAATCTGTTGTGTTGGGTTTATTACTTTATTTCAGAAGTTTAAACTGCAGACTCAAAACATCGCTACCTTTCTAAATAGCGGTTTTCTTTAGTTAAGAAGGTTATGGCAAAGGTGTTTTTGTATGCAGCAAGTGTTATTTTTACCGATTTCTTAGTAGAGCGTTGAACTATTAATGCTATTTATTATTGTCAACTACTATCTGAAAAATACGTAATAGATCCGTTAGAAGAGTTTTTCTTTTTCACGATAACACTCATGTTACTACCGCTTAACTGACTAAAGACATGTTAAAACATTTCAATATTCTCCCTATAGCCCTAATTTAAGTGATTTTCACTTGTTTCGACCTTTGAAAAAAGCATCCAAACAATAAAAATATTAGATAAACAAGTAATTATGAAGCTTCCACGAAGATGGCAAAAATATCTAAAGATGGACGGATAGTGCCTAGAAAAGTACTACAAACTTTATTGTATAAGGATTGATTAAAGAAAAATTATAAACTCCGTTAAAAATTTAAACACATATGCCTCGTATTTTTTACCATTTTTAAACTGAAATTTCTGTGTATTCAATAAGAATTCCTACCTACTCTATCATTAATATTGTGGTAATTCCGTTCTTCATTTATGGATATTAAAACTAGGAAACCGCTGAGTGGAGTCGATGACTTGTGCCGACTCGAAAAGAAAGACAGTGATTACAAAAAGATTATTTTCAATTACCGGCGGCTCGGTTATGTGAGGGGCCACTCGCAGGCCAGGCCGTACCTCTTAAACTCGCTTGCATGTTAATGGGATATTTGCATCGTTTTACATCCAAGATTGGTGAAACGCAAACCGAAATCGACTCCCAACATTCGTTTTGTCAAAAAGAAAAACTCGAAAAATTAAAAATGCACGCGCCGGTGAAAACGTATTTTTTTTCCATTCTTTGCACAATTATTTGCGCAGCCATTTCTTTAAATTTGTTGTAAATTGAAGCTATAACACAATAGGATAATTCTGCATTTGAAATCTGCTTACGGTATCTAAGGTAAAGTATGCGATGCACCACGTTCTTAACTACAAGAACATTTGCCTTCCTTTTAGAAGTGGACCACGCCTAAGTTCTGGGCTCGCTTTCAACATTCGAGACGTTTAAGTAAATGCGCTCAGTTAACTCGTTTATCATTTTTTATTAGAATTTTAATGAAGAAATTCTCACTTATCAAGCTTTAAACAAGTCGTCTGAGTATTCCCAAAGACTTTTCTTAAAACCTTTATAAATGTAACATTATACAAGTGCAACATTTTGCTTCTTGACACCCACGCTAAATGCC
>JABRWK010000063.1:277308-291055 GCA_013372445.1 Hypothenemus hampei
AGTTGAAAAAAAAGTGAAAGATAATGAATTTTTAATAATGCTCTCTACAATAATGGGTCTTACCTGTTTTTATTGGAAGATATTGATAATGAACGTTAAATTGGTATTATTTCTTAATCAAAACCGCAATTTCTGTTATTATTATTATTATTATTATTCCTTGTAGCAAATTTACCACAGCGTTTAGATTAATTATAGACTAATTTGTACTAATTAATATTGATATGTGGTTTTTGAAAAAAAAATCATTGGCATGCATTTACTTCCTCTTTGCCAATGACACAGATTCTGTGTTCTATTTATTCTAGTATATTCGCAAAGCCCCTTGGAAAGACTGACACATATCGATTATACGTCTTCCAGCTATAGGCCATTCCTTAATACATCCAGTCTGCTTGTAACGATTAACTAATCGAGATACCGCCCTTTAAGATATATTTATATTAGAGTATTCGCTAACATCTACTTGTCCTGTCCCAATTCCTTTCATAGCTTTAAGGATATTAATCTCTGTAAGAGCATTGAGTTCTGTTATATACTTGTATATATGACGAGATTTACTTGAATGTAAATCAAGCTTTATTTAAAAAAATTAAATATTCGATGACTTTTATTTCAAAAGAAGCAATGCCTTTAAGTTTTGATGAACAGCTTATTAGGTAGGTGGGCTTATTCGATAAGAATCCTCCTAAGAGGACTTACGCAAGAACATTGCATTTTCTGCAGCTACCATGTGAAAATACCTTTTGCCAACCGGTCAGTTATTAATTAAAGTTGAAGTTGCAGAAGCCTTATTTGGCGTTAAAGAGTTAATTATACGTAAAACTTTTTTTTTTCAATAATATTATGTGAACGTATTCGATATAATATTCAACTGTAAAACAACCTTTTTTGCGTAGTGCACGCGATCCTTAACTTAATCGTTTTTCTATCCCATGATTCCGATTTATTTCCTAATGATATTCTAAATGGAAATAATAATATCGAATTTCGTAATATCGAATTGAAACAAATCTTTTACGTTAATTGAGTAAAGAACCTTGAGCATCGCAACCCTTTTGTAAGTGTGCGTGTAAGATCTATTAGGTTCTTTTGATGAGTTCACGTTATTTCCAAGCAATCTTTTACATTTTATGATACCATTTACCATTTAAGTGTTTGAAATATCTGTGCACAAACTTTAAACAACATTTTTACAAACGTGTTTTACTGTTAGATTCTTCTTAACACACTAAAACCATAAATTATTACGTTATAAATCTTGATACTTTATTAGATCAATAAAGCGATTTATAAGAAAAACGGGCAAGTTTCATGATCTTGTAACGAAATTGCATAAAATTTTGTAATGATTTAAACGACCCAGTTATCCAAAGAGTCAAAATTTTAATATGACAGTCAAAAGATATCAATAATAATAGTGTGTTATAGTTTTGGTAAATGGTTATGTATATACATGTTATGAACCAAAAATAATATAAATTTTATGATTGTTAAATAGTTTTGGCCCAGTTATAGATTATTCCACCCACTGTGAACTGGTGTGGGTGGGTTATTAATATATAATAATATTTCTTTACTTTTACAATCTGCTCTAATTAAATCCAGTTTTCTATCGATTAATATCATGAAAAAAGAACATTGAATAAATGCAAATATGAATAGCGGTACCGTTGACCGTACCCAGGAAGACTTCCATGGTGCACACACTAACTCAGAATCAAGATGTAAGTCAGACCAGCGTGCTCTCGCTTATGCCAATACGACTTTACATAATATCGTCGTGTATCGTTCATGTAAAATACTCATTTTTCTCATGGAAGAAAATTTATATCACTTGTATGGCAGCAAGCACAGATGGTCGAAGAACAACAGTTTTATTGTCACTTCCATGGATACCACCTAATTTGCAAGAAAACACATGAATTTAAGTGAACATCAAAGTTTAGGTTAGTCAACTTCTTGGGTTGTTGCTTTCGGTATCATTACTTGAGTCCCGATCCGCTCGGGGGCTCCATAGTTAGGCGAATGCTCGTGGTGCCCCCGGGTGGTTCCCGCGACGAGTAGTGGTACCGATCGTCTTTGGTTCTCTCTCACACCGACACCACCTCAGGGCTACCATAGTTGTACGTTATTGCATAGGTGGTTCAGTTCGCGATTAATTATAATTATTTTACATGTACTATATAGTTTATAAAGGGCCATCCAAATGTACCGCCTAGATATTAAATGTCAATGAAATAAACAATTTTTGATATTTTTAATCTTTCTATTTATTTAATTGAAGTATGAAAGTGTACAATTACATATGAAATATAATATCATTTAAGTGTCCACCACGGTTTTTAGCGTGGACATAAAAATTATTAATTACTTTTTTTGCAAACATCTGGCATAATTTTGTCTAATGTTATTTTGAATAAATTTTAATTTGAACTGCAGCACATTGATTTATCTGAGGTCTATTTCCAACAAGACGGTGCTCCATGTCATACAATTCGTGAAAACATTGAAATTTTAAAGATAAGGTTTCTAAAATGTTTAATTTCACGGAATGGTGAAATTTTGATGTTAGGATTGATGTCTGCGGTAAAAGCCGTGGTGGACATTTAAATGATATTATATTTCGTATATAATTGAACACTTTCATACTTGAATTAGATAAATAGAGAGATTAAGAATATCGAAATTATAAATTTAATTGATTTTTAACATCTAGGCGCTGTATTTGGGTAACCCTTTATTTTAAATATGTTTTTATATAAACAAATGAAATGCTACAACATACTTTTTTCATTAAATATTGACCGATTTACAACAATCCTTCTACCGTTTTAAGCTGTGAAAAGATAAGAATGATTTAATGGAAAAAATTTGAGATACGATGGACGGTTATCTTAAGGTTCTTGGTGAAGGCTTGTAAGAGGACAGGTTTCCTCGTTAAAGATACTGTCAAGCTATTATCTATGATTTTTTAAAAGGTTTTGATCATATTTTCACGATTCTATTAAACGTATATCGGCTACCGATTGCTTGTTCATTAAGCTTCGGTGAGAAAAAAGCTATTCTTAGGTGTTTTAATGAGCCTATTAGAGAAACGATAAATTATGTTCATTTGCATTAAAATTATGACAAAAGTGCGTTTTAATGATAAATAAAACATTCAAGGAGTATGTTTATAGACGTTTTGGATAAAGTTCGTTACAATAATAACAATTTTTTAAATTGCCATTAGGCAGATTATAACGATTGAGGCTTGAAAGCATATACGAGTACGCCATTCCCACGGTAAAGAGTACGGACCAGGGTACTGCCTACGCCTGTCGCTTTTTCCGTATCGCTTATCAGAGCCAGCCCAGATACTTTTGCGGTTTTCGATTTCCTGTATCGAAAAACTTTTGTTTATAATCCCATCCAACGTCAAGTCTACCAGTTCATTATTTAAAATTAGAAATAATCTAGCAAAATCCCAAGTGAAAATTTTGAAACGGTTCAGATAATTGCTGCGGTTGAGTCGGATTTCCTGAGAAGAAATTAAAAACTTTGGATTCCAGATAGATATCCGATTTGTTCTATTGTTTTTAACAGTCTTTGAGAATATTGCCAAAGATTCAATTTTTCTCTGTTTGTGCTTGGACGAAAGGTGTTGTAACCTTTCTAATGGAAAATCGTTGCAACAAAAACACTTTTTCAACAAGATGAAGTTGAAATACTCTTTATTCACGAAGAAAAGGTTCAACAGCCACCGAAGAACTCATTATAATTCCCAGTGATTTTTTTTAATCTTCCTATAGAAATGAAGTCTATTTTCTGCAAGACAGTCTAAATGTATGAAAACAGTGTTGTGCTTCATTCCATCTACAATAATGAGCGATTTTCTGATAATTACAGTTTTCTATTAGGTATTATTATTAAAGAAAAACTCAAAGTCATAAATAAGAAAACTTCGAATATTGAGTCTTTTTGTGATGAAACAAGATAATTTTCTAATTAATCCTGAAAAACAGTCAACGCCTGCTATTAGAATTAAAAGCCAAGCTTTTTAAGTAGTGACATTCTTTTGCAACATGACTCATGTTTTTGTTTGAAGGTTTGGAAGAAATTTCAGAACAATGATGACATGACTTAGGCGGGGTATGAAAGACGGTGACAGATGACCAATGGAACTTTTTTCTTAACACGTTCGATGCGCCTGACGCCTATGTTGCGTTCGATGCTTCTCGGCCAAAATGCTACCGACGTTCCCTATGTGTTTTTCAAAAATAGTAGACAAAATTTCAAAAATGTGAAGTAATAAGTATCAGTATAATTGTGCATATAAAATCAAATCACTCAAGAATACTAGGTGGCTTTACAAATGATGTAGTCGGGCAGTAGCACCGAACGTGTTAAACTACACAGGAAGTGCGTAGAATCGAATGAAAACTAAATCGAAAAATGATATGTTTGTTTTACAATAATTTAATAAATTTAGTTTAACACCGTTTTTAAAGTGAATATTTTACCAAACCCTGTATTATTGCCATTTAAATGCAGACGCATACATTTTCCATTATGTGTTGAAATAAAAAAGAAGAATGCAAATTATTGCTGTAAAGCATCAGTAAGAGACTTATTTAGTAAATTTCGCACAATCGCTAACAAAACATTTTTATACTTATCACAAATGAATGAATTTTTCTTTATAGCCCACCATTAGAGTTACTATAAACTGTACACAAGTGATGCAGTACATACACAAAGTCCCCATTGTGCGACTATGAATGCAAGAACAATCCGCGAACCATATGTCTCAAATATAAATACATGTCGACGAGTCGTATGAATGACATAGCGAATACAGGGTTTCAAAATCAATAGGTACTATGTTGTTTGTGTACGTCGTATGCCCCGGTGGTACTTCTTCGAAAATGACGTGAAACAAAGAAGCGTTGATGTTGTTGCTATATCTGGCTACATGATTGATTTTGTTATTGACAATATTTGTGATGATCGTTTAACAAATTTTCCGTTTCATCGTCTCCTAATTGAGTGTATTTTTTTTATTTAAGATTGAATTATTTGCAGATCTGGTTAGGAACGTTCTAGCCATATACGTACCATATTTCATCTAACTGTAGTTATGGTAAAGTCAAAACGTTGCAAACGGAAATTTTTACAATCGTTCACGACACCACGATACATGGTTTACGGTCTGGGCGAGTCTCTCTCTCTCTCTTTAAGAAGAGTCGTATTAGAAGATGAATTATTACGGAAGATTATTAAATATTTGCTCCAGTCCACTTTCCTCTGCCTATAAATATCTTGGCTACATAGTCGCAACAACCGTTCTTTAGAGCTGCAAGCGAGTTTCGATTCGATTTAATGGTTTTTTGGACCTTTTGTCGTTTAATACTCGCAGTTGAAAAATATAGTACTTTATTGGCTACTACCACTTACCAGATGGGCATTCGCAGGTATATGTATGTTTTTCTCCTGAATGGCATGTTCCTCCATTGGTACAAGGACTAGGATCGCAAGGGATGTATTCGTTTTCACAATTTTGGCCTGTATAACCTTCATTGCAGGTACACCTATGAAGAAAGAAAAATCGTTTAGAGATATTTAGCAAATTAACATACCCTAAAGCGAGATACGGTGGGCGTGGAATGCTGCAATCTTTGTACGTTTACAATTAGGCTTTCTAATAACGTTTCGCTTTGTCTTGCGGTAGAAGTACTATACATAAAAGCGGATTGCAGTACCACATACGATACGGTATAAGAGAGGTGATTTATCGGGTTTTCATGAAGGAATTGATTAGACTGTGAACGTATAAGTCAACCTATTTGGAGGCTGCTGCCCGTATTGTTCCCCTTAATTGGCGCTTAAAAAAGGTCTCTCGTATATTTCGCTCTTTTGATATTTATTCCCGCGTTGTGGGCTATTGTTAATGCCCGACGGGCGAGTGGGTGGGCGAGTGAGATTATGTCGAGTTCGAATAACAACACTTGTTCGAAAAGAAATTCAAAAGTTCTTTCGAAAAGCGATTAAATATTTTCATACCGCGTGGGTCATTCTTCTATTCGAAACCAAACATTGTACATTTTAAGTGCCGAATTCCTGGGAGTCATTATACGTTTATACGTTATGGCGTATCTGAATACAAGTGCCGCTTTTGAAAGTAAATATTTGAATATATCAAGCTCGTAGCACTGGCATGTTACGGTCCGGCCACTTGAATTTTTAATCGACGTCTGTTGGGTGACAAAAGCTTTTTGATTGAACGGGAATTGTTTTTTTTTTGATGATGACAAACGAACGTTTTCAAGTGGAATTTTTAAAATTATACGAGACAAACGGTAATCATAGCATATGAACATTCTCATTCTATTGTGTAAGAGACCCAGAACCATAAAAAAACCGGAACTATTACGAAGACTCAGCTTGACCTCCAGGGTCACTGAAATCATTGCGACCGTAGGTTCACAGAGGTGTACCAAGTTCTTGTTTCTCAAACAAATAAATGGGTACGACCGAAAAAATGGTTTCATTTCAACGAACATGTTTTACTTTATAATATTTAGAGTCTTAACTTTTCCAGAATGTAAGTTAGTTTAACCGATTGTCTAAATGCAATTAAAATGGTGATGTTAGTCAGTTTTCATAAAACCTACATCGTAACTTCAACTAACGATGCCTGTAAAGCGGGTGATTCATTACTGCCCCAAAATTTGTTTCGTTCGGGAATAGCTCTGTTTGACTGATTAATAACCTATCTCCTCCTGAGAGAAATAAAAAACGACCGTTATAAACGTATTAATTTATCCGAGAGAGATAACAAACTAAAAAATGAGAGTCACGCTTGAGGTGTTATGTGGTCGTCAGACTAAAAATGCAAAAATACGAAGTTCATTGCATTTTTAAAAGGAAAAAACGTTAAATACCTGTTAATAGAAAACAAAGTTTTCGTGGCAAATAAATTAAAAGTGTTTTAATTGAAAACGCCTTACGCTCATTTAATTGTTGACAAAGGTAGAGAAATGTACTGTAACTATTTACATAATCCATTTTAATCATTCAACTTTGTGGCAAATGTCAAGCTTTAACTTCAAAAAAATTACCTGTCAAAATTTCACTGGCCGTTATTTTCTTTGTTTTCTTATTTTTTATTTTTATTTTATACTGTATATTGTTAACGACAATATACAAAAAGAACTAAAATTAACGATGCTGATTTTAGGAAAAATGGCGTACATATCTCGGTTCGAAAGTGGCCCGTACTATGCTCGTGCGCGAGCCACCCGATGTCATGAAGTCATGTCATGACTTATAATACTATACTGCATATGAGCCGTTGAAAGCCAGAGTGGTATAAGTCAAAAAATTGAAAATTTGAGATAAAAANAATATTAGTTTCTGGATGGTCTTTATCCATAATCCTCTGAACTATTAGATGCTGTTCCAGATTTTCTAGTGTTTCATTGTATACTTTTACTAAGGTGTCCTTCATACTCAGATAGTTTAAAATAATATCGATTTTACAACAAAAAATTGAAAAATACATGTTTCCACGGTATTTCAGACACTTAGTGTTTATATCCTTGGATTGTGTTAATGTTAGAATATTAAAAATACGTTATTCAAATATGGCAAATAATTTGATCTAGAAATTAACTTCAGTAAAATTTATAAGTCCCAATTACCGTTCAACGATAATGATTATTTAATGCAAATTTATTTCTATGTATCTATTTAATCACATAATTGCTGTGAGTTGTCAATATATGAACTACATTTATCACATGTGACCATTCGGAAATGAGGATGTAATAATGTTCTTTTTTAAATACATACATACAATGACAATCCGGAGGCTTTTCTTTAACATTTAGCTGATAGGTGCTATGCAAAAATCGAAAATTGAAACTGCAAATAAAGGTATAAAAAAAATGAAATTCTCGAACCGGCCGTACCGTTGTATTTTTAGTAAAGTGTCTTCGACTTCTTTATTCATGTAACATATCCAATGTTTATTTCCAATATTAGCCACAGAAGGCTATGAGAAAATATTGACTAACATCGTACGGCATCCAAGCTTATTTGAAATTCTAATCTTGCCTTTATTCATTGTTCAAACTGAAAACTTGAAACCCGAAGATTTTTTTCTTCCTCGCCTTTTGTTGTTTCATTTTAGAGCGTCCCGAGTTGAACCAGACGATGATGAAGAAGAAGTCAATCTTTTGTGTCCGACAAGCGCGTACAATGAAAACGTTCAAGACAGTTACATCTAAATTTTTTTACTTCGTCAAATAATTAGAAGATAAGTAATGTTTATGTTATTTATTTTCTCTTGTATACACGCATGTTATAAATTAAATTACAATATGTTTGACGCCCACGCCCACAAAGGAAATGTACGGCGTGCTAATAGCGGCAGGCAACTGACGTTGAAGAAGAAGAAAGAGATTTAATGTTGTTTATATTTAATCAAAAATCATTTTTATATAATTTTACACCCAAAAAGTAATATTTGTATAACGTGTATCATGAAAAATCAATAGTTCTTCCTCTTTTGTCTAAAATATTTTCCAATATTCAGTGTGATTTATTGGAAAAAACGTTAACAGAGTTCATTAACACTTTTGGGAACATTAGAAACATTACGTCTACATAAAACAATTGTAGAAATCAACCAATCCTAGATGTCTTATCAAAGGCAGTTCGCACAAGTCCGAGGTATACTGAACTTTATGAAAAACTTTCTAAAAATTCTTTTTATCGAGAAAGGCTCGATACGCTCAATGATTAAAAATTTTAAAAAGTTCCTTTACAATGCTTGCATGAAAGTTTAAACACTTCAGATCAATAAGGTAAGATTGAAGAACATAAAACTTTAGTGTTGCATGTGTGAATTCCATGTTAACAGGCAGAGAGAGGCAGAAGCTTTAAGAGATTATATTGGTTATTTCTAAGAAATTTTTAATAAAATAAAACAAATGAAGATTTAGAAAAAAAGAGAGTAGGTATATACTCGAGTTTCGCCGTATACTCCGGTTATATTATGTTCTGAAGCGAAAACCTGCAATTACAAATTTCTTTTTGATCTTAAGATACGAGGACTGTATTAATTTGACTCATAACCATTGAAGAAAATCCTCGTACATTTAAAAGAATGATTAGTTACATTGTCATGGTGTAAGGAAATATCATGAAAGCTTGTTTTATATTATATCAGAAATCTTGCATCTTTTCAATCTCTTGCGTAAACATTTAGTGACATACCGTTCTCCAAATATATACATATATAATATATTCTGGCAACAAAACCAGTTTTAAACTATTTTGCCCGATGTTGCTTGTTCTCTTATTCCTCATTAGTGCCTTTTTCTTTAGACGTAACTGAACTATTGATTGAGGATTGAACTATTGATTCTGGATCAAATTAATAAACCCACAACATACTGAGAAACAAGGTGACGAATACTGAATTTTTCCTGGAATATCTTCCACAAACTAATTAATTTTTTTTGGACTAAGGTAAGTTTAGTTAAATCGAATTATTTTGAGCTGTACTATATCTGGTAGAGCATTGTACAAACCTTTTAGGGGCACCCTGTAGATTTCCCACTCAAAAGATGAATTGATCTTCTTGTAGAAAATGCTGCATGTAAATAGATAGACACTTTTTCACTTAATTTTTGGCGAATTTTGTTTATTCTAAAATTTAGCGTATAAACCAAGAACTATAGAACGTAAGCTTTCTAGGCGCTGCTGCCCAGATAAATTACCTTCAACGTCATATCGACGTGTCCAATTAAAACTATCCTAACTCAAAAAATTCGCGTTGTGTGTTTTAATCACCCAGAAATTGATTGTAACCGTAGAATTATCCTAGAAAAGTATCGTAGTTAGTTACCGACTAAAAACAATTAATTTGCACGTACAATGTTATATGTATAGTAACACATAAATCATACACCATTTAAATGTTCATTGACATGTTTCTCAAAACTAGAATTTTTGAGTTACGACAGATTTCGTTGGATACATCGATATACAGCCTGTTCTAAATTGAGTACGCACAATTGGTAACTTTGTTATTATTATAAGTACAAAGTCGGTTAAATTAGAAAAAACTAGTCGCATTTTTTTCGTTGATTAAGATGGTGAAAACAAAAAAGCCATTGAATGTGTCATTTAGGAAAAAGTGAAAAAATGCATTTTTTTAATTAAATTCCCTGTATATTTTTGACTATAACTTTTTTGTTCCATTGCAAATCACCAAAGGAACAAAAAAAGGTCAGGCAATATTCGCCTAAAATTGAAAATAACGGAATTATCAACATATTTTTCTTTTAGACTAGTTGGCTGTGAATGACTAAAATAAGAATCAATTTTGATTTTTATTATTTTATTTAAGAAAAAGAAATAATAAAACAACCTGCATTAAATGTGCAGACACATTATCATTTCGTTCAATGCATTTTCGGCCATTCTTTTTTATGCGTTTTGTAGCATGTTCTGCTATTGATGGATCCCGTAATGTGCCTAATACTATCTTGTAATGTGGTAATTCCACTATTTTAATCTGTAGAAAAAATGCTACTAATTTGCTAATTTAACCGACTTTATACCCATAATAATAACAACAAAGTTATTAATGGTGCGCACTTAATTTAGAACATATTTGTTATTGTATCTTTTTAATAAAAATCATAATCATTCAAGGCATTATAACTCCACTTGCACTTGAGATAGAATAATGAAATCTAGGAATAGTGAATAACCAATATCATAGTTACCATTTCCATAATTATGTCTAAAAATTTTCACAATAATTTTCAGGCTTTCTAATGCTGCAAAATACAACAAACAGAACAAGAGTGTGATTCGACTAAAATAAGTTTTAAAATCATCAGATTGAAATGTTAATGACGATTTTTGGAAAATATTTCAAAAACTATGTGATGAAATTACTTCCGACTTAAAGGTTTCATTTTAAAAATAGGTACAAGGGGTTAATAATTACATTAATTTTGTTGGCTAGTGTAGAAGTAAACTGAAACGAAAACAATTAATTTCCACTTTTCCGCACTTAGATCCGGGTTGGGAAAATATTACTTTACGTCCTTGCCGCGAGCAATTGTGCTTGCATAAAAAATTGAAACTTATTACTCTTACTTGATAATGTAATATGTAAATCTGGTTCAATACTTGCGTTTTTGCAAAAGATTTATTTTCGAGCATAAATTGCCGTTGCTCAAATATCATTGACCTTTCCTATAACGATAATTATTAAACTAAAGCTACGGCATTAAAAACTCATTAGTAACTCTATTCATTATTAAAAATACGATAATTTTGACAGACGCGTGAGTTATGCAAGTTTCTAATCGTGTTTCAAAAGCTATTAAAAATTTTGCGGATCGCTTTTTAAATGCAAGAAGTATCTACGTACAATTTTTCATAGAATAGAATTGCGTGTGTTTGATCAAACCACAAAATCGTAAAAACTTCATCGTCTTATGGCTCTTAGCCTGGGAAACGTTATTTTTTTATTATTATTATAATAATTACAACACCGACCGTTAACAAGCTCATTGTTTCCTGTGCAAGAGATCGTATTAAAATGAATATTTCTTATAATATTAATAATAATCGTTCGAGTTTTCTTGGGAACGAGTCCACTAAACGAGATCACGATTTTGAAAAGACTCACGTGTAACTTCCATGGGTGTTGTGACATTTTCCATGAATGCAGGGCTTGTGTTTGCACTCGTCCTTATCTTCTTTACAACTTGCGCCCATAAATCCTGGTGCACAAGTGCACTGGAACGAGTCACCCACGCTAACACACTCGGCTCCATTTCGGCACGGTTGTGAGGCGCAATGATCCTGTTTTTCACAATGTTCTCCTGCAAGAAATATAACATTTTTGAAACGAAAAGGATTAAATTAAAGTCGCATTAGGCTCAATATATGCATTTTTATCGACTGTATACCTGACTTTTTCAGGCTTTAAAAAGGTGTCTTTAATGCCTGCCATTTAACTGTGGATAAGATGGAAGTGGTTGATGCGTAGCGCGATTTTTAATTAACTGAATTTGAATCTTCGTGGTCTTGGTTCGTTATTACTTGTGACTTGACTGGTCAGGTAGTTTATAGAAAATTAAGTAATTTTTCGGTTGAAAGACCTCTTTTTAACATGAAGTTTCGCTAGGAATTCGTTAAATGAAACAATTAACATGTGATTAATTAGAAAGATCGGAAACTATAAAGTTGAAAGAAATCAGTTAAATGAGCCTAAATTGAGAATAAATTAATTTCTAAATGTCCGGTGGTCTTCGTAGATCTGAAACGAATATAAATTACCTTCCTAAAAAACATTTTTTCTTTATCTTCGAATTTACGATTTAATAAATTACAGGCTCAATACATTAATGCAGTTTTATTGTGTTATTTTTTTTCCGATCACGAAAAGAGGTTTTATAATATATTTTAGAGCTTATATGAAAGTAAACGCCCTGTATATCGTACCGCACCTTTACGGGCAACTTGATCTTTCTCGTACGAGCACTCTTAAAAGGGAATTTTATAACGAACTCGCCTTTAATCCTAAATGAAACCGCTTACGAATCCACTATGGATCTATAAATGAAAAATTCATTACCTAACTACACACAGTAGGCTATGAATTTAGCTTAAAAATAGAGTCAACTTTCTTCTATTTGTTTTCTGGGAAGGCCTATTAAAGAAGAACTACCGTATTTTCAAACGACCGACCTGTTTATACAGCTTCCTTATTGATAATTCATCGATAAAACAAGTATTGGCAAAACCTTTAATTAACACGCACTATATTACAAGACACAGTCAAATGAAGACTTCAAAATGAATTTTAAAACAAGCATACAACGGAACTTTGTCGCGCTTGTTGGCAGAAATCTTATTGTTAATTATGTAAAACAGAGAGATTTCGGTAGCTGATTTTTACGAACAAATGTGAGCAAAATAGCTATTCAAGTCAAAATTGAATAAGAAATCTATGCTTGTAAAATGCTTTCGTGTATGTATGAAGAAGATATCTTTCTGACAAGAGGGGTGACTAGAACAAGAACACTTGGTACATTATCATCATTTTAGAACAAAAAAAAGAATGGTGTTAGCGCTTCTCTGAACCAAATGTTACTGTCACTAGCGTTAAACACACCCAGAACTCCATAGAATCTACTGTAGCCTATCAACAAAGCTGCAAAAAGTGCTACTTTGGGCAATGAAATTATTTCGTAAAAATACAACTCACTCGAAGCGATTATAATGTCTTTAGTCTTAAGAGTTAAGAGGCTATGAACACCATAAAAGGACATTCCTTTTCGACCACTTTTTTGTGACGCTTGTTAATAAAATGTGTTTTGCCTCTAAATTTAGATTTTTAACTTACCTGTATAACCTGGTGCGCAAGAGCACTGGTAACTTTCCAGAGATCTCAAAGAACATGTGCCTCCATTTAAACATGGTCGTTGATCGCAACTGTTTGCCACGTGAATTTCACAGAGAGACGCGCTGAATCCCAAAGGACATAAACATTCGAATCCTGGTACGCCTCCGGGTCCGATACGGACCTGGCAGGAACCTCCGTTTTGACAACGAGGGCCTGGACCTTTTCCACGTGTGGCATGGGTTGAGGTACTGACAGTATTCGCCTACGTATTTCGATGTACAACTGGAAATTGAATTGAAAGTTAATAGACTATTGTAATTGGTT
>JABRWK010000063.1:291224-313136 GCA_013372445.1 Hypothenemus hampei
CACCTTTACGGGCAACTTGATCTTTCTCGTACGAGCACTCTTAAAAGGGAATTTTATAACGAACTCGCCTTTAATCCTAAATGAAACCGCTTACGAATCCACTATGGATCTATAAATGAAAAATTCATTACCTAACTACACACAGTAGGCTATGAATTTAGCTTAAAAATAGAGTCAACTTTCTTCTATTTGTTTTCTGGGAAGGCCTATTAAAGAAGAACTACCGTATTTTCAAACGACCGACCTGTTTATACAGCTTCCTTATTGATAATTCATCGATAAAACAAGTATTGGCAAAACCTTTAATTAACACGCACTATATTACAAGACACAGTCAAATGAAGACTTCAAAATGAATTTTAAAACAAGCATACAACGGAACTTTGTCGCGCTTGTTGGCAGAAATCTTATTGTTAATTATGTAAAACAGAGAGATTTCGGTAGCTGATTTTTACGAACAAATGTGAGCAAAATAGCTATTCAAGTCAAAATTGAATAAGAAATCTATGCTTGTAAAATGCTTTCGTGTATGTATGAAGAAGATATCTTTCTGACAAGAGGGGTGACTAGAACAAGAACACTTGGTACATTATCATCATTTTAGAACAAAAAAAAAGAATGGTGTTAGCGCTTCTCTGAACCAAATGTTACTGTCACTAGCGTTAAACACACCCAGAACTCCATAGAATCTACTGTAGCCTATCAACAAAGCTGCAAAAAGTGCTACTTTGGGCAATGAAATTATTTCGTAAAAATACAACTCACTCGAAGCGATTATAATGTCTTTAGTCTTAAGAGTTAAGAGGCTATGAACACCATAAAAGGACATTCCTTTTCGACCACTTTTTTGTGACGCTTGTTAATAAAATGTGTTTTGCCTCTAAATTTAGATTTTTAACTTACCTGTATAACCTGGTGCGCAAGAGCACTGGTAACTTTCCAGAGATCTCAAAGAACATGTGCCTCCATTTAAACATGGTCGTTGATCGCAACTGTTTGCCACGTGAATTTCACAGAGAGACGCGCTGAATCCCAAAGGACATAAACATTCGAATCCTGGTACGCCTCCGGGTCCGATACGGACCTGGCAGGAACCTCCGTTTTGACAACGAGGGCCTGGACCTTTTCCAGTGTGGCATGGGTTGAGGTACTGACAGTATTCGCCTACGTATTTCGATGTACAACTGGAAATTGAATTGAAAAGTTAATAGACTATTGTAATTGGTTTATGTAATAATTGATTTCCTTCTGTAATGGGCTTAATAATATTAAATTGGTTGTAAACAAAATGGAAAAAATGTATGACTTCCTTTCGGGAGCCGTGTGTTGATTAGAAATTAATTTCGAGACGAGGGAATGTTAGATTTGGCGTGATAAATGTAATTTAATTAATATCCTTCATTGCACAATAAACTGAGTTCGTAAGCAGACGAAAGGGAAAATTCAAGAATCCCACGGAAAGAACAAATGTAAGTCATAATGGGTAAAAGTAAATTGTAGAAAATTTAATTACGGAGATTAATCAGCTTCTAATTAGTTATCCGCCGGTTCCCATAAGTCATACTTGCCAAACACTTCAAGTAGTTTTTGTTCACAACATTTGAACCGGGTACCTAGTAGGAGAAAACGTTAAGAGCCCCATTAGGTCAAGAAATAATTAGGAAAAGGTTATTGCAAGTAACCATATAAAGAACTTTTATTGTTTACAATCTCGCATCTCCTTATATCAATACCATTTAAAAGCCAAATAGATATAGATAATATCGATTTAAAGGCAAACGGTTCGTGATGAGAATCTGACTTCGAAGACAATTCCGAGCGTCATGGCGAGTGGGCGGTCCATACGTAGCTTTTCCCTTTTCGATTATTGATCCATATCTTCAAATATTGAAAGAAATATGTAATATGCAGCTCTTCAGGGTTAAATCGAGAAGGAAACGTAATTGCGAATGGGTGTAAAAAGCGCAATCATTTATCATCAAGTGAAGCTTTCACGTTGAACAAATGCGACAACAACGATGCTCATCCTTCAATCTTTCATATACAAGAAATAAAAAATTGTAGCATCACGTTGCCGTGGGCGTTGTTCTCTGTTTGACTCCTATTTTAATATGGCATTCTATTATTTTAACCACCATTAATATCAATCTTTTTGTCGTACGAATTCAATAAATCTTCAGCTGCAGTTTTGGTATTGAAACGTTAAAGTTCTTCGTCTTAGGATAGCGAAACTTTATATATAAATTCCATACGACCGCATCTGTTAAGTACATCCAGAATCTTTGTTGAAGGCTAACGATTCCTAGACTTGATATCTTAGAGCTTCGCTAAGATGTGCAGCCATGACAGAAATATAATTATTGCTATTGGAAATTGATTTATTCTCCTAACCTCTCATCGTGTGCATAGATAGAACAAGAGAAAGCTCAAGAACATTGTTTTTGGTCGATTAAATTTTAACGAACCTTCGTGTAGGTAAACTCATCGGCCACTTCTTCCTGCCGATTCTCGAAATTGGCAATTCCTTCTCGCGACGTGCGATGCCTTCTTTAATTTTCGCATACTTTTATGTCATGTGATAACCCTGATTATGTCCATAAAAAATTATACATTGAAACGAGATATTTTATGGTCACAGCTGACCGCGCTCTTTTTATTTGTTGTCGACTCGTTCATGGCCGATGAAGCTTCAATAAATTATTGAAAAATCTCTCGGTATCACATCATATCGTATTTCCTCTATTACATATTTCGTGTTACATTCATAGTGCAATCATTGCTTTTAAAAAATATGTTTTAATTTAAATGCCAAAAGAAAAATCGTGAAGATCAACGAATGTAGATAAATGCAAAAAAGGTTAGGCTCTAACAGTACGTTTCTTCATCATTTTTAAGATTAAATTTCAATATAATTCTAGCATTCTAGAATATTTTCATAAAATTCCATATTTCTTCAATCTAAAATCTCGTCCAGAATGTGAGTGAAAGTGGAAGGTTCAGCTTTCTCATTAATGCAAATCAGTTGAATTTTATGATTCCAGGAGTCGATGTGAGAAGCACCTTCCGAATTTCAGGATTCTCAAAGTCGCTTCATGCATCGTCGATCAGGTGAATCTATCAGATTGAAAAAGTTTCCAGCACAAGCACAGATGTTCTTAAAAAAAACGTTCACAAGGAACGAAACAAAAAGTTGTCAAATGTTCACAGATGCATAACACCCTTTTATGGGTGCGTGTCCCACAAAGGGTTGTTATTTTATGCCATCCGTCTGAGCCACTTGCCAGTATGGGTCATAATTAAGGGCCTTTGTTACCATCCGACATCAAATAATTTATTTAAAAACATTTTATGTAAATTTAACGTGAATTTTCCCCCCACGGGGCGCCACCCACGCTTCATCCCATGCCAAGGCGCTAAGCCATAGATAAATTTGAGACCTTTTTGACCTCAGAGCCGTAAAGCTCTATCGGCACTCCTATAATTATAGGAGGCGACCATTTCAACACATTGTTAGTAAATGTTTCTCAGGTTTGACAAATTATGCATAGGTTTCTTTCTTGTCATTAGAATTTGTTTTTTTAAGAAAAAATATGGTCAAAGTACGAATAGTACAATAATAATTAATTAATTAATTAGTCGTCAGGAACTGTTAAAGACACCATTGTCCGAGACGATGTACCTAACAGACGAATATCTTAATCGTGATCTTGACACTTTTTCATCACGATATGCTTTTATCGATCACATTAACGATTTCCCAATCGATTTTCTACGGTTTTATATGGTTAACAATATCGTGTTTTGTTACATACAAATAAAATTCCACAACACGAAATCTTCTTTTGTTGTTTTTCTATATAACATGTGAGCGATGATAAATCATTAATTACTTTGAGCTGCACACAACAACCTCCATAAATGTCATTCAATAGCGGTGGGAAGAAGAGTAGTTTTTGGTTACCAACAACGATCATCTTTCCTCTCCCGAGGTCTTTGTTTAATACTGAATTAGGGTCCAATGTGAAGAGAGAAGAAAAAAACCCTGGCGCAAAAAGGGTTTTGTGCAAAAGATAATCAGACCCGCAGATAAGAATCAATTTGCAGGTTGAATAAACTTCTTAATGCTGCTTAAACTACTTAGGAATGCTACTTTGTAATTCGCAAATGATAAACATTCTCAACGTCTTCATTTCAGCTACATAAATGTTGACAGATTATGTTTATTTGCCGCATATTTATACGTTAATAGAGGGTCGTAAATCCAGCAGGAAACCGAAGATATGTCGGACAGTTTTTCGTACTTGGCCGTCGTAAAATTAAACTGCCTCTCATTCTTTGCCTGTTGCTCGGTTACATCGGCCAATCGACGAGCCATTTTTTATTAAGGCGGCCAATTTTCGACAAATATCATCACCGTAAAAAACTGTCATCTGCTGACGATCGGCAAACCAAAGAAACATTTTGGACCACTGAAAATCGAAGCAGATACGGCTTGGACCACAGATAATTCAGTTAGAAGAAGAATTCCTTTCGTTGATATAAGTGATTTAATGATTCTTTATTGGAGAAAAATATTATTTTACTTCAGATATTCGATTTCGTTAAAACAATAGTCCCGATTTTGTCTGTTCATAGAGATCTCGCTCATTTTTTTTTTCATTTTTAGTTCGGCTCCAAAAAAAATTGTTTTATTCTATTGCAAGAATTCTTCGTATTTTATTAGTTTTCGTTTCAAAAATTACCTAAGCGACGTTACGGCTGCATTTTAATTTTCACTCTCTTATTGATATTTTTTAATTATGATTTGTTACTGACACTCTATAACAATGAAAAAAACACTTTTTCAACAATCATTTGATTGAAAGACACAATTTTTCAGTGGTTTCAGATTTGGTCGCAGATTTGAAGATATACTCTATAAATGCTAATGATTGAATACAAAGTTGGTGATCGTACTGTTTAAACATGCCAAAAAAAAGGTAATTTATGCGGGTTTAAGGTTCATTAATGTCTCGAGAATTTATGCTTTTAAATTTTGACTACCACCTATCGTTCGCCTGTCGATTTGCCTTTTTCAAAGTTAGATTGCTGCTCTATCATTGCCGTTTTTCGGAACTCATCTGCATTGTATCGGAGCTGAAATTAGCATGATTTCCCTTGCGAGGGTCGGTGTTTTGACGTTTTAATGCGTTCAGTTGGGTTAAATTTAGACAACCTATAATTTAATGCCCAAACAGGTAAAAAATATGAAAATTAGTACGTGTTTTAAAAAGTATGGTAATTCCTGTGAACCTCCGCGCAACAAGGTTGCTTAAACGGAGCTACTTTTGACTCCAATTGACCTCCATGAGACCATATGTTGACTATTTTTTTTTGTAATTCGTCCTTAATCGAAATCAATTAGTTGAATCATGTTTAGCGATAAATGTCTCTAGCTTTGTTAGACTTTGCGTAATGGAAGTACATATTAGTTAATTGAAATTTTTCATCAACTCAAACTTGACTGTAACTAACAAATATGGTATATTGTTTGAAAATTTTATTTATTTATGGATGTTTCTAGAATACTACAAGTATAGGTATAAACGCAGACAAATATGGAAGTTACTCAATATCCTTGATATCTCATGAATGATTGCTTCCATTCATTAGTCCATTCAACGAAACCATTTTCTTTCTTATGAATTTCCCCGGTAATTTGTCCGTTTTAATTCCATAAAGGGGAAAATAAAAAGGTGAAACTCGTGAACGCCCTTTATTTGTTTCCACTCGCGTTCGTTTTGTCGTGAGACCAGCAACTTTATAATCCGCTTCTTGAAAACGTGTCGATACAATNTCGATTTAAAGGCAAACGGTTCGTGATGAGAATCTGACTTCGAAGACAATTCCGAGCGTCATGGCGAGTGGGCGGTCCATACGTAGCTTTTCCCTTTTCGATTATTGATCCATATCTTCAAATATTGAAAGAAATATGTAATATGCAGCTCTTCAGGGTTAAATCGAGAAGGAAACGTAATTGCGAATGGGTGTAAAAAGCGCAATCATTTATCATCAAGTGAAGCTTTCACGTTGAACAAATGCGACAACAACGATGCTCATCCTTCAATCTTTCATATACAAGAAATAAAAAATTGTAGCATCACGTTGCCGTGGGCGTTGTTCTCTGTTTGACTCCTATTTTAATATGGCATTCTATTATTTTAACCACCATTAATATCAATCTTTTTGTCGTACGAATTCAATAAATCTTCAGCTGCAGTTTTGGTATTGAAACGTTAAAGTTCTTCGTCTTAGGATAGCGAAACTTTATATATAAATTCCATACGACCGCATCTGTTAAGTACATCCAGAATCTTTGTTGAAGGCTAACGATTCCTAGACTTGATATCTTAGAGCTTCGCTAAGATGTGCAGCCATGACAGAAATATAATTATTGCTATTGGAAATTGATTTATTCTCCTAACCTCTCATCGTGTGCATAGATAGAACAAGAGAAAGCTCAAGAACATTGTTTTTGGTCGATTAAATTTTAACGAACCTTCGTGTAGGTAAACTCATCGGCCACTTCTTCCTGCCGATTCTCGAAATTGGCAATTCCTTCTCGCGACGTGCGATGCCTTCTTTAATTTTCGCATACTTTTATGTCATGTGATAACCCTGATTATGTCCATAAAAAATTATACATTGAAACGAGATATTTTATGGTCACAGCTGACCGCGCTCTTTTTATTTGTTGTCGACTCGTTCATGGCCGATGAAGCTTCAATAAATTATTGAAAAATCTCTCGGTATCACATCATATCGTATTTCCTCTATTACATATTTCGTGTTACATTCATAGTGCAATCATTGCTTTTAAAAAATATGTTTTAATTTAAATGCCAAAAGAAAAATCGTGAAGATCAACGAATGTAGATAAATGCAAAAAAGGTTAGGCTCTAACAGTACGTTTCTTCATCATTTTTAAGATTAAATTTCAATATAATTCTAGCATTCTAGAATATTTTCATAAAATTCCATATTTCTTCAATCTAAAATCTCGTCCAGAATGTGAGTGAAAGTGGAAGGTTCAGCTTTCTCATTAATGCAAATCAGTTGAATTTTATGATTCCAGGAGTCGATGTGAGAAGCACCTTCCGAATTTCAGGATTCTCAAAGTCGCTTCATGCATCGTCGATCAGGTGAATCTATCAGATTGAAAAAGTTTCCAGCACAAGCACAGATGTTCTTAAAAAAAACGTTCACAAGGAACGAAACAAAAAGTTGTCAAATGTTCACAGATGCATAACACCCTTTTATGGGTGCGTGTCCCACAAAGGGTTGTTATTTTATGCCATCCGTCTGAGCCACTTGCCAGTATGGGTCATAATTAAGGGCCTTTGTTACCATCCGACATCAAATAATTTATTTAAAAACATTTTATGTAAATTTAACGTGAATTTTCCCCCCACGGGGCGCCACCCACGCTTCATCCCATGCCAAGGCGCTAAGCCATAGATAAATTTGAGACCTTTTTGACCTCAGAGCCGTAAAGCTCTATCGGCACTCCTATAATTATAGGAGGCGACCATTTCAACACATTGTTAGTAAATGTTTCTCAGGTTTGACAAATTATGCATAGGTTTCTTTCTTGTCATTAGAATTTGTTTTTTTTAAGAAAAAATATGGTCAAAGTACGAATAGTACAATAATAATTAATTAATTAATTAGTCGTCAGGAACTGTTAAAGACACCATTGTCCGAGACGATGTACCTAACAGACGAATATCTTAATCGTGATCTTGACACTTTTTCATCACGATATGCTTTTATCGATCACATTAACGATTTCCCAATCGATTTTCTACGGTTTTATATGGTTAACAATATCGTGTTTTGTTACATACAAATAAAATTCCACAACACGAAATCTTCTTTTGTTGTTTTTCTATATAACATGTGAGCGATGATAAATCATTAATTACTTTGAGCTGCACACAACAACCTCCATAAATGTCATTCAATAGCGGTGGGAAGAAGAGTAGTTTTTGGTTACCAACAACGATCATCTTTCCTCTCCCGAGGTCTTTGTTTAATACTGAATTAGGGTCCAATGTGAAGAGAGAAGAAAAAAACCCTGGCGCAAAAAGGGTTTTGTGCAAAAGATAATCAGACCCGCAGATAAGAATCAATTTGCAGGTTGAATAAACTTCTTAATGCTGCTTAAACTACTTAGGAATGCTACTTTGTAATTCGCAAATGATAAACATTCTCAACGTCTTCATTTCAGCTACATAAATGTTGACAGATTATGTTTATTTGCCGCATATTTATACGTTAATAGAGGGTCGTAAATCCAGCAGGAAACCGAAGATATGTCGGACAGTTTTTCGTACTTGGCCGTCGTAAAATTAAACTGCCTCTCATTCTTTGCCTGTTGCTCGGTTACATCGGCCAATCGACGAGCCATTTTTTATTAAGGCGGCCAATTTTCGACAAATATCATCACCGTAAAAAAACTGTCATCTGCTGACGATCGGCAAACCAAAGAAACATTTTGGACCACTGAAAATCGAAGCAGATACGGCTTGGACCACAGATAATTCAGTTAGAAGAAGAATTCCTTTCGTTGATATAAGTGATTTAATGATTCTTTATTGGAGAAAAATATTATTTTACTTCAGATATTCGATTTCGTTAAAACAATAGTCCCGATTTTGTCTGTTCATAGAGATCTCGCTCATTTTTTTTTTTTTCATTTTTAGTTCGGCTCCAAAAAAAAATTGTTTTATTCTATTGCAAGAATTCTTCGTATTTTATTAGTTTTCGTTTCAAAAATTACCTAAGCGACGTTACGGCTGCATTTTAATTTTCACTCTCTTATTGATATTTTTTAATTATGATTTGTTACTGACACTCTATAACAATGAAAAAAACACTTTTTCAACAATCATTTGATTGAAAGACACAATTTTTCAGTGGTTTCAGATTTGGTCGCAGATTTGAAGATATACTCTATAAATGCTAATGATTGAATACAAAGTTGGTGATCGTACTGTTTAAACATGCCAAAAAAAAAGGTAATTTATGCGGGTTTAAGGTTCATTAATGTCTCGAGAATTTATGCTTTTAAATTTTGACTACCACCTATCGTTCGCCTGTCGATTTGCCTTTTTCAAAGTTAGATTGCTGCTCTATCATTGCCGTTTTTCGGAACTCATCTGCATTGTATCGGAGCTGAAATTAGCATGATTTCCCTTGCGAGGGTCGGTGTTTTGACGTTTTAATGCGTTCAGTTGGGTTAAATTTAGACAACCTATAATTTAATGCCCAAACAGGTAAAAAATATGAAAATTAGTACGTGTTTTAAAAAGTATGGTAATTCCTGTGAACCTCCGCGCAACAAGGTTGCTTAAACGGAGCTACTTTTGACTCCAATTGACCTCCATGAGACCATATGTTGACTATTTTTTTTTTGTAATTCGTCCTTAATCGAAATCAATTAGTTGAATCATGTTTAGCGATAAATGTCTCTAGCTTTGTTAGACTTTGCGTAATGGAAGTACATATTAGTTAATTGAAATTTTTCATCAACTCAAACTTGACTGTAACTAACAAATATGGTATATTGTTTGAAAATTTTATTTATTTATGGATGTTTCTAGAATACTACAAGTATAGGTATAAACGCAGACAAATATGGAAGTTACTCAATATCCTTGATATCTCATGAATGATTGCTTCCATTCATTAGTCCATTCAACGAAACCATTTTCTTTCTTATGAATTTCCCCGGTAATTTGTCCGTTTTAATTCCATAAAGGGGAAAATAAAAAGGTGAAACTCGTGAACGCCCTTTATTTGTTTCCACTCGCGTTCGTTTTGTCGTGAGACCAGCAACTTTATAATCCGCTTCTTGAAAACGTGTCGATACAATAAAGTTTTTTTTTTTTATATCGATGAAATGGAATTTGTAGAAAACAAGAGGTCATAAAGCTGTTTTGTTGTTGCCTGGGGGCGGGTAGGGGAAAAACGACGAGCTTCTTAAAAATTGTTTGTTTGTATAAAATGTAGTCCACTAAGGAGTTATCGGCCGTTTCAATCTGGTACATTAGAGCGACAACAAGAAACAGAGAAATAAAAGTAAGGGAGATAAGCCTCGCGATGCAAGTAAAAGAAGATCGTCCTTTAAGATTAACTTGACGAAATAAGAATGGCCATCTGAATATGCTCGTGAGTTAGATTAGCCGGCCTCCTAAAAGTATTATTACAAAAATAAAAAAATATAGTCAGATAATGTAAATGGTTCCCGAGGATCAACTTAATTAGTTCCAAATAAAGTTACCAAATTGAGCTGAGCATCCAGTTACATAGTTCTTTATTCAACAATTCATAATCTTTATTTATATCAGAACAATTTCAGTGTAGTACCACTTTACTACTTATATTTCTTGAACTCGTTCAAAGTAGTACCATTATTCGTGGGAAACAGGTACCAACAATGTCGTGGTTTCAGGCGTTTCCGTTCAGGGTGCCATGTTACATAAGTGGGACGAAGAAAGAATCAGTCCTGGTGTCTTCGTCTGGTACGTGTCGGATTTCAAATTATTACGATGTTGCCGCACGTTAATAGAATTACTTGAAAGTCTTTCTGCGATCTTGTTCATTGATTAAAGACTGTAATTATTTTATAATAAATTATTTAATTGCTTTTCGATTAACTAATTAGTGATTGGGTAATTTTGGGAATTTATCGATTCGCACGAGTGGATCCTCATTCACAATCCGACAACAACGCTGAATTTACTGCAACCATCGATCTGTGAAGGAGGCAGAAAGGTTCCTGCATGGGTACGCGTTCTTGTTCTTAGGGGAAACTTTACAGATGATTTATTTTAGTATCGCATTTCGAAACACTTAGGTAGTCTAGACTGAGGAATATTTGTCACAAATATTTTCAGTCTTTTGGAATATGACTGGTACCACCCACCGATGTAAATAAGAACTCGACTCACTTGAAAAAACAAAAATAAATAAACGTGAAAGGCAACTTAAAGATTTTACTTCGATGGAAATAGAAATTATGGAAACCAACACATGTACGTACATGCGTCCATCTAACCGTTATTATTACTATTATTTCGTGATACAATGGACATTTGCAGCGAATCCGATAGTCTAATTTTCAATTGAACTCTACAATGTACCCACGATCATTGTACACTTGCCCTATAGGGACCTATTATGGACCCTAAAGCTTAAAATTTACGCGTGACCAATTTACTGTTAAAAAGGACAAAAGTAATACGAGGCACTCTCAAATAGTATTAATTTTGAAATTAGAAAATTAGTCTTCTCACAGTCATTCTTCCAGTCATCATAGTTGTTGCTTTATCGTCAACAGAACAGAAGCGCGGCTTCTAAAAGGCCGGTTGACCTCTAGACTTCCTGTAATTTTGCCGCATCGCATTAACACACACTATAGAATTTAATATCTTTTGATTTGCAAAATGCTCTTCTCTTTATCAACGGGAATTTATTAACGGACACAAATAGAATCAGAAACATCTAGTTCACACGTGTTTATAAAGATTCTTCGGGAAATTAAAGATAATATATAGTAGCAGCCTATGGATTTTTTCTTATAATAATTACCTTTTTTTTATAATCTGAAAGTCATGACTCAGTATCTTTGCTATTTGTTGAGGTTTAATCGACTATTTTCAGTTAGGTCCCTTCCTAGACTTTGATCACGCCCGTTGATCCGACTTTAAGTAGTTTATAATTATTACTTTAACAAATTTGGCTCCATTAAAGCTAAAAAACACTAAGTGCCAAGGCAAAAAAGCCTCTTTCTCTCTCTCACAGATCTTTTATATCTTTAAAAACAATAAATTACATCTTAATATCAACGCTATATAGCAAATGATAGTTGAATGTGCGAGAACATATTAAGTTTAAAAAAAATCATCGGAAAACCTAATGGACCTTCCCTGTATTGTATTTATCAAATTCCTTTATCGGGCTCGATTTACCCATTAGGATTCCACGCTTTTGAAACGAAACGTCTATATTTATTTTTTAAATAACTTTCTAGATACGATGGGCATTGATTAAACGATACTTTTAGCGCTGAAAAAGGACTGCAGGATTTGGTAAAAATTGTCGGGAGTTGAAAAGGTAAAAATAATAAAAGAGGCGCTCTTGAAATGGCGCTTTCTTTTACCCATAAATTTCGGCCTGTCAATAATATATAATCATCGCTGATTAAATAAGAAGTAGATAAAATCTGGGAATTGTTAAAACTGTATGACGCATCACAATTTTTCGAGTTATAAAAAGTTCAACAACATCACATATTGTTTCGAATAACAGACCTTTGTTTTATGTGAATGATTGTTCATTTTTCGACTCAAATTAGATGGATTTCTTCAGAAAATTTTCAAAGAAGAAATATGATTCTAAAACTAATCTGCATTGGAAAACTGTTTCCTCTGCAGGGAATCTTCAGTTAAGACAAGTTTATTATTCGATTTCTATCTTTTATTCATTTTTGGATATTCAAATGAGAAGAGTAAATTAATGAAACTCTCGGAATATTTTGATCATCTCTTGCGTAAGAAACCATTAAGGCTTTTTTCTAGAAACAAATTGAAGTTTTTTTTTTCTGATCCGTATGGGTACAAAACCACATGTTACGAATGCGACAAACAGACTTCATATTGAAACATGTGTGTTTTATCAAAAACACACTTAACAATGCTTTGAATAAATCCTATTATACCTCACCCAGTCGAAAAACTCATAAAAAACCATCCAACAAAAGGCCCTAAATCAACTTAGACTATCCAAACGTTACACACCCTCAGTAACAAAATTTTCCCTTTCGAAATAATACGGGGGCAATCGGAATGATTAAATTTTGAGATAAATATTTAGTTTTTTTGGTAATGCAGAACTTTGTTCTTTAATATCAGGCGTGTGGGCATTAATGCTGACGATGTAAAAAGAAAGGTAGAAGGACCGGAGAACCTATGGGCGTGCCCAGCGTTGCTCGCAGACCAGATAATAGATAAACCT
This sequence comes from Hypothenemus hampei, assembly GCA_013372445.1. NCBI lineage: Eukaryota > Metazoa > Arthropoda > Insecta > Coleoptera > Curculionidae > Hypothenemus > Hypothenemus hampei. The sequence continues at coordinate 304,284 of JABRWK010000063.1, forward strand.
TTCGGCCCACACTCTGATACAAACGAGTCGAGGTGCTTTTACCTGGAGGCCCTCATGGGCGCAGGTATATTTTAAATCCGCGAAAAGGGTTCTTCTTTATGTCCCTAGACCCGCACACCGTGCTTTCGTTAACATAATATTCAGCCCTGGATTTCGTGCAACTTTTTGTACAGGCACTGACCATCATTCGAACAATTATTAAAAACTTTCGAAAACCGGTATGCCTTGTTCACCCTTTGCGCGCCTCTGGCCTTACTAAACCCATCTTTCACAACAACGTTGCAATTGGAATCTTTCGTTTGATTTACTTTTTTAATAATCTGTAACTTACCATCGCCTTAAAAGGTGTATTACAGGTAATACTTTGCCGTTTAATTCGATGAGATCGATGGCTCACAAGTTTGCTATTGATGAAGAAATTGGGCGATAGCTCTTCTAGAAAGATTACAAGATTGTCGCCTTAAGCTGTGATAAAGACGTTTGTGAAGGTTTACGGAAGTTTTATACGTAATTTACTGCTTAATACAAAATAAATAAAAACCACTTGAACTAGTGTGTGAAATGCATTGACACTGAGACCATTAAATTTTGATAGCAAGAAGTTTTGTTTGGAAAAGGCATCTGTTCAAGACCATAAACATATATATTTCTTGCTATGAAAAATTTAATATTTTTTAAACACTTTCAGATGCTCAACATGTGTTTAAGCCAAAAACCAGACTAGTTGTAAAAGAGATGAGAGCATTCCTATTTGTTTATTCAAGTTCGTTATACAGTCGTTATAACATATAACGGGATTCTCTCTAGAATAATGAAGTAATCGTCAGTCCTTGAGAAAATGACATTTTTCACACCAATCGGCTATTGCAGCAGGTGATATTTTGGCCGTTTAAGTCGTTTCTTGTAAGAAGCAATAATGATTGAGTGAGGGTAACGTTGTCCTTCAGGAACGCGTCTTCAAGTCAGTATTTAAGTAAAAATGTAAACAAAACTTCCTCAGACAGGTAGATTTTATTGAGGGCTCTTAAGAACCCGCAATGTAACTTGACTCGAAAGTAAAATATTTAACAAGGGAGTGCTAACAGACGACTTCCTTCACAAAACGTGGCTTATTGGTGTTCAAAATGCGTGTATGTGTAGGAAAAGAGAGACCTGTTTCGTCCAGCATACGCAAAATAAGGGATCTCGATACAGGTAGTCGTCAACTTTGATAAAATTGAAAATGACCATGTATAAAATAGCTTGCTTGTTAAGACCTAGATTATACGGTTGGTTATGCTTCTACCTAGAAAAAGCCTTTTGGGGTCGTTTCAATTTCTATTAAAGGAATAATAGCATCGCGATTATGGTCTTTGGCCTACAAAGTATCCAGTTTCTTGACTGGTTTATTAAAATCTTTTAGCGAAACCTTTTTAATTGGTTTTTTTTTCTCGAATAATAAATTAGATTTCTGTACTTACTTGCAAAAACTTTCTCCTTTCAGCGATGGGGCCGATATACAGGTACCTCCATTTTTGCACGGACTTGGAGAGCACGAGACGAAACCTGAAATCGAAAAAGAAGAAAAATGAAGAATGAAAAGAGGTTGACGTGTTAACAAAGCTCTGTGGAAGGTTCCAAGAACATCTAAGCGGTTGAAAATAACTTTGACCAGATCAAAAAGTGATAAAATAAACGACACCAAGAGTGACCGTACTGTATTATTTCTTTCTACAATTTGTAAACCGATCACGTAACTTTGTGGTCTTTGTCTTAGGTACTGGCCAAGCGAACCCGTAGATTGTGTCTCGGGTTGGGTGCACGGACCGTTTAAAATTTAATTTACTTTATTGTATCAAGAGATTTATATAATATTACTTTTAAATAATTGAATTATTGAGAATTTTATTCTAGAATCGATACACGCAAAAAAAAAGTTGCTACCTAATCGTTTCTTGTAAATCCATCAAGTCTAGATGCTTGAACGGTTGTATTGGCATTCCATTGTGCCCAATCAAATGCGCATCAACCATTAAAATATGCCAAAGACAAAATTTTATCGGAAAATAATGGTTGGGTAGTTAAAATACTTAAAATACCATTGATCCTCTCTCTAGTTTTTTCAATGATGCATCTTGAAGTGCAATAGGATTTTTTTTTCAATCAACTTCGTTGGTTTGATCGCTAAAAAATTGTATTACTTTCAGTTACTAAAGCTTTCTGATTTATGTAAATAGAAAAAAAATTATGATAATATTTTAATTAACTCGTAATTCCATATAAGTAAAATATAATTGAATGGGAAAACTTGAAAAAAGTATTTTTTTTATTAATTTAGTACTACTTAAATGAAATTTTGAAGGAATAAAGACTAGAAATTAACACGTCAAAGTAGAACTAAGACGATAACACTAATTAAACAATTAATAGACAAAATTTTAATAAAATTTTGTTCAACATCTAAATTAAGTGTGACAATTAATGGAAACCAAATGTTGAATTGGTATAGTAGGTATATCTGTTTTGTTTACAGACATTTCCAATTAAAGAATAAGCTCGATCCTGTAATTTTCACATTGAGAAGTTCCTCCTCCATTTAATAAACCGTCGTGTATCACATGGGGGCCACTTAAGCTATTTTAAAGCTAAAAAAAATTTGATCTGGACACACGTCAAACCTACAATTGTTTCCCGGATGGAACCATTAAACGCTCACTCGTGGCACGTTAGGAAGAATTGTTCAACTAATTTAATTAGGATGCAACATATTGTTTTTTATGGAATTGAGAAGGTTATTCCGAAAAAGTCGATATGTTTCTTGAGATTGTTAACATTCCATTATGACCTGTTCATGTGGGAAAAAGTATGAAACATCTGTGTGCAGTAAATTGTCTAAGCTTGGAATATGGTCTATGGAATCGATTGCATTGTTGAACAAAAAATACACAAACAAGAAATAAATCCTTAGATTTCCAATATCCACCCTCATTTGGCAACATGGCACGCCAGTCAGTGGTGTGCCACCACCTGCTCTAACCGTTAAAAGTGTGCACAACTAGTGGCGGTTGTTCGTTGAAGAAGGGAGAGGGGAATGGGTGACGTCATGCGACAGCTGCACTTTCGAGTTCGGTGTCCCAGTGCAGTCGGTGGGTGAAGGAAAGTACCATTGCCACGTTGCCGGACCTCTACTAACATCTCAAAATTAGATAGATTCCTACTTCAAATATACATAAACACATTGATCGCTTAGGATTTTATCTTGAAATTTAACGGAACTAGTTATCGGGAACATGTGTAATTTAAATTGAACATCTGCGTGTTTTCAGGGCCAGATTCTTGTTCAAATAAAGCCGCCTTGAATGAGTAAAATATGCGCTCATGTGATCTATAACTTGTTTATGCGTGCTGAAGCAACGATTCTTGAAAAAATTGAATTTAACAGATGGAATGAACCCGATGGTGTTCGTTCATTCAAGCTTTGCGAACTTCCTTCAAGTATTTCAAGCATACAAACGAAAAAAAGGAAATAGACGCACGTCTTCTGAATGCGTGTGTTTACCATGCGTGAGAGGTGGTTGTTGGCTTTATGTTGCGACATTGCCACATCTCCATGGTTATTCAAAAAGGTATCGAACCTAATTTTCAAAAGTATGAAACTTGAAATAGATATTATAAAATATGTTAATTAGGCTCAGTTCCTAGTTAGAAACACTTGACATCCATTAAATCCAATGTCGTCCGTCCATTGGAAATGAGGATGTACCAGCGACCTACAATCTATCAGGAGACTGATATTTTATGTAAACTTTGATTAGGAAAACGGCAATTTTCGATATAATAGAGTTTAAAGGTGTGCCATTGACCATCATCATTTCTGAATAGAGTTGGTGGCGCTTTTACCTTCCTAAAGTGAATGTTTTTGTGAATTTTTCTAGACCTGGGGAATTTTTAATTAACAAACAGAAATACACCATCTGAAATGTTGCGGTTTTACCGGTGTTCTTGCAGCGTCGAAAAAATTGCCTACTTAAGCTCGTTTCGATTCAACTGCTTTCCTTCCTCGTGTCACCGTACCGTGTTGTCTCATTATAATTATTTATTTACATGTTCTTTTTATCGACAAGTTTTTCTTGAGGTGTAACAGAAGAATTAAAGATTAAAAAGATCTGTTCCCCGATAGGCGAGAGCGAGCATAACGGGCTTGACTCTTGACTGTTTTTTCGACTCGTATCCAATAATAATCATTCTTTTCTGAGTGACTATGTATGTATTTTGAATAAAATCGTCTCCCATTTCCCGATTACCATTCCACATATTAAAGTCTTCCTGACAATTTTTTCGTTCCACGACAGCATCCTGCCAGATGTTATCTTTCTTCAACCAACTGCAGATATAGTAACGAGTCGCTTCATACGTTTTATACCCATTAAATGGGGAAGGTAAAATTCGAATACACCCAGGAGGAACGATTAGTCTCTTATAAAAAAGCGACTTGCGCTATCAGTTAAAGAAATGTCTCCTCATTAAATAATTTATTTTTGCAATTGAACATCAGATTCTACACGTATTAAATCCCTCTCTTTTTTTAACAACAATTCTGCCAATTAAATGAGTTTAAGGAAGATTCATTGCTTGTCAATCGGCTGCCGATATATCGGCGATTCATTACATTCTCAGGCTTTCTCTAAAGAAGAACACTACTTCACGACACGCCTTCGACAGTATGAACCACGAACAGAAGTTGTCTTCAATAAATTGTTTAATAAAAAAAATTGAAATTAGAATTGTTTCATACACCACGAAGCGGAAACTGGCTTGAGTTACACTTAGTAGAGCACATCATTCTTCTTGGTATGTTCAAGTTTGCTCGATTTACGCAATCAACAACTCATTAAATTAACAACAATTCGAAAATGACTATTACTGAATGTTCGTTATTAGTTACACTGAGCGATCTGAATGAATTTTTGCAAGCGTATACGTAAAGGGCCACCCTTATTTTTAGGGCGCTAGGTAGATTTTAATTGCGACGTTGCCAGTTTTATAGTTACATATATATATATATTTTTCTAATATTAAATACAGTATTGAAAATCGTCTAAATATTGATGTTTCTAATTTATCAATATAATTATCACCATTTAAATAATAAATTCTAATGGATCAAATTACCAATGTCTATTTAACGATGACAATCCAATTATTTAAAGGCGATAGGCCAAAATGTATTGATAATATTTATATTTAATTTAGTGATACATGATTATCGATTTGTTGTTAATAGATTTATTGATCAATTATTATTAAATCAATCTAATTCATTTGTAGTGAAAAATCAACGATTTGAAATGGCGCTGTTAAAGGGTTAGATTGCAACGGTCGGTTAGGGGAGAAACCGGGAGAACGGTTCTTGCATTGAAGTGTTGTTCTGGGTTTTTGAAAAGTATTTTGTTTCTTAGTTGCTTATAAGACCCGTTGTTTTTTAAGATATCATGACAAAACACAGTAAAACACACACCTGTTGTGGATTGGATTTGAAATACAGAAAGCGTCAAGAATATTCCAATAGTTATAATCCAAAGAGAGTCGTCCTTCTTCTTGACGTTGTTAATCCACATTTTGGGAATGTTTCCCCCCACATGGGGCACTAGGCACTTTAGTACTTTTTAATAACAAAAAACACACTTTATTTCCTGTTACAATCAGAACCACTGTTTAGGTCTGAAGAGAAGTCGTTCGTTCGTTCGTTCAACTGAATAACGACTAAATGCGCGAAAAGTCGCGTTTTCCACTCTGAAAAGTCAACTGGAACGCATGGCCGCGTGTTTCGCGACACCACTGATTTGAAAAATGGAATTTTTCAGTTAAAATTTCGTGAGAAAAGTTGAGAAAAAAGTCACCTAGTTGACCAGCGCGCGCGTTGAAAAGGTCAAACATTCGTTCGTTGCAGCGTCGAAAGCACGAATGAAAAAGGGAGAGGGGGAAACAGTTCAACCAGGGAACAACCAAAATGGCCGCCCAAGTGGATCATTTTTGTTCCTACGCGCAGGTTCAGGAGCTTTCGAAGCTTTGTCTACTGATTAGTTTCAACTTTTAACAATACGTTTATTAAAAATGTACTTGTGATTGCGGAACATAATGACTTTTATTGATTGGTTGAGAAAATATACGTTGAAATTTGAGACAAATATCTTTTGGACTTTTAATTGGTACTACTTTTCGTAACCACATGTTGGAATGTGCCCCCACCTTCCAACAACTTCACAAAATTGGCCAATGACGTTAATGATAGGACTGAAGAGTCACCTTAAGTACTGCTTGAAATTTAGCTATTTCTTGCTATCCGTTATCACATCTCCATCATAGTTAACCCTCAATGGGCTCTTTATAGTGTATATTCTTCTTCAATTCATAATTTAATGATTATTTTTTATTTTATTAATTTTTGTGAATTTTATGATAAAAAAATAAATTTATGAATATTGCTATAATTTGGGACAATCAAAAGTTGTTATTTACGTAAATTTTTTTAGAAAGGTCAGAGGCCACATTAACTATATAAAGCAGACGAAAGAATTATTTGAATGACATCTACGGGAATTTAAACATGTTTTTTGTTTGTGCATTTATAACTTTTGGATTTCGTTAATGAGTCGTAAGACCGGTTGTATTCGTCTGAAACGCAACTTGAAGTGTGAATATTTGGTACTGTTGCAGCAATAGTGACTTTCAGAGATGAGCCACAATGAAAATCCCAGACAAGTGATCTTAATTGGCGAGTGAGCGAGCAACACCTATGCAGAACATAAAATATGAGTAATTAGTTATTTGACAATTGATAACTGAAGAATTGTTACCACGTCAATGGTTAAAAAAATTAAGTCTATGTATTTTACGAAATATTATTTATTTAAATTTAAAGAAATTTCTTGAATAGTATAATTGGGTTTTTACTCTTATAGTCACTTTAGGCCCAGAAGAAGATAAGCAGCGCTCTCTGTTATAGAGTTTTGAAATCTTAAACGCCCCTTTTTCAGTTTCCTTCTATTTGTGATGTTTAAAACAAAAATAAAACTATTCTTTTAGATTGTTTGATCAATTTTTTAATACTTACAACAGTATAATCAAATTAACAAAATGAAGAAAGATGAAACGATAAAATTAACCGAGCTCAATAAAAAGATTTTAGAAATTAAGAAGAAAATTCAGTTATCAGGTATGGAAATAGTAGTTCTTAGGAGTGCATTTGTTTTTTTAAACAATGTGAATCGATTAATTTTTTTAAGAGGGTCAGAGGAGAGCGTTATTTGAGGATTGTGAAGCTGAAAGGAAATTGAATGCAGATGAAATTTTGAAATTAAAAAAAGAAATATCCAATTTAGTTATCGTTTTGCATAAAAGCAAAAGTTCTAGCGCTAAATATCGACTAGAAAACAGGTAATTTATTATTATTAATTAAACAACAAATTAATATTTAATTATTCGACATTCGCCAAATTGTCAAGGAATATATTAAATTTTTTAGTCTTCTTCAACAAATTGTAGGACCGTTGAATGAAAAAACCTGTTCGGAAATAAAAGACATGCTTGATTTACAAATAATTGATTTAAGCAAGAAATTAGACGTACTAGTGTACAAAATTAAAAATGTAAGTAGATTTCAGATAATTTTTATACGAGGTATGTTCAAATTTAAACTGGAATGTATAATTTTAATGTAAAGAATACTATCATAAAGTTATTTTAATTATTTTTCATCGTACTTTCCTTATAATTCCATACACCTCACACTTCCTTCTATGCATGGAGCATGCCTTTTTGTATTGGATATAACTAGTAAAAAACAAGCCTACTTTTAGCGAAAAATATATATAATCAAACTTGGAGAAGAATACGAGAAATTAATAAGCAAACGAGAAAAGAAAGAACTTGCAATTAAAGTTGATATTCCAGTTGGTACAGTAAGTAGCAATTGGATTCCTATTTGCCTTTGACGGAAATTAACAAATGTTTTTTTAGTCTTCGCGTGAACTTCAAAACAATATTCACGCAGTTGAAGTACAAATCCGTGAAGCACTTCATATCAGACACAAATACACGTCGATCAGAAGATCGCTTAAAGATGACGCAGCAAACTTTCAAAGTAAAATTAAAACTTTAGAAGAAGAAATGCAAGTGCAAGCTGCGGATATTGAAAAGCTGCAACAAATCATGCAAGAGGCTACAAAACGTCGGGCAAAAGCCCGAGGAAATTTGTTAAAAGAAGAACGGCATGCGTCGTCTGCCGCCAATCGTAGGGAACACGAAGCCTCTGAAGGCCGTAGACTAGTCAGTGAACGTAAAAATGAATTGGAGAAATTGGAAAAGCGCTTATTTATTAGCGGAAAAATACCTGTCAGGCCTGAACCTGAGGGCGCTGAAGCCGAAGGTGAAGAGGACAAATCGCCTACACCATCACATCCTGTTGAATGTAAAGCGCAGGAATTTGAATTGCTTAAAAAAGTTACTGGTAATTGTTAATTCAAAAAACATTAATCGCTTGCGATATTTTTATGCAAATTTTTAAGGAGGAACTTCCACTAAAGAAGTCTTAAATCGCTTTGAAAACCAGAAAAACACTTACAATAAATTAAACGAATTAAGAATTAAATTAGAAGATGAAAAAAGCAGTATTGAAAACAGCATTGAATCATTAAAAACTCAATTAGAAGGATATAAATATTCTGAAACGACGAACGTTGAAAGGTAATCGAGTTTTTTCAAATAGACTTTTGTTTGAAAATGAACTTTTCTAAAGAAAATCCAGTGAAACTGAACGGCTTCAATGTGAAATTGCCCGAGAGCAATCCAAATCTAGAAAACTTTAACGTAAAA
>JABRWK010000063.1:317669-480376 GCA_013372445.1 Hypothenemus hampei
ATCCGTGAAGCACTTCATATCAGACACAAATACACGTCGATCAGAAGATCGCTTAAAGATGACGCAGCAAACTTTCAAAGTAAAATTAAAACTTTAGAAGAAGAAATGCAAGTGCAAGCTGCGGATATTGAAAAGCTGCAACAAATCATGCAAGAGGCTACAAAACGTCGGGCAAAAGCCCGAGGAAATTTGTTAAAAGAAGAACGGCATGCGTCGTCTGCCGCCAATCGTAGGGAACACGAAGCCTCTGAAGGCCGTAGACTAGTCAGTGAACGTAAAAATGAATTGGAGAAATTGGAAAAGCGCTTATTTATTAGCGGAAAAATACCTGTCAGGCCTGAACCTGAGGGCGCTGAAGCCGAAGGTGAAGAGGACAAATCGCCTACACCATCACATCCTGTTGAATGTAAAGCGCAGGAATTTGAATTGCTTAAAAAAGTTACTGGTAATTGTTAATTCAAAAAACATTAATCGCTTGCGATATTTTTATGCAAATTTTTAAGGAGGAACTTCCACTAAAGAAGTCTTAAATCGCTTTGAAAACCAGAAAAACACTTACAATAAATTAAACGAATTAAGAATTAAATTAGAAGATGAAAAAAGCAGTATTGAAAACAGCATTGAATCATTAAAAACTCAATTAGAAGGATATAAATATTCTGAAACGACGAACGTTGAAAGGTAATCGAGTTTTTCAAATAGACTTTGTTTGAAAATGAACTTTTCTAAAGAAAATCCAGTGAAACTGAACGGCTTCAATGTGAAATTGCCCGAGAGCAATCCAAATCTGAAAACTTTAAACGTAAAAAGACATCCATTGAAAATGCCTTAACAGGAATATTGCGCAATTTACACAGTCTAAGACTTTTGGCCAACCCCCTAGCTATTCCTGAAGATAAGCCAATAAGAATGCTTCAGCAAACAAGTAATGATATTAAATTATCTGTTGAGAAGCATGATAAATTGAAGGCTACAGATATACCTGAAGAAGAACCCGTAAATTATAATGAATTAAGCGATGTTGATTTTACATTAGTATATTTTTTTAAGGAACAAATTGAAGTTGTGGAACATCAACTTCCAACTCCGTATAGTGGTCTTATCAGACGCACGCCTCAACCCCAAATGACTGGATCTCCAATACCAGGTCCTCCACCCGGTTCCGAAGACGAAGAAGAGGTTCCATCAAGACACTTTTTAAAACGTCAAGCTCAATTGGTCATCGAGGCCAAGTCGAGACGGAAAAATCTTAGAGTTCAATTACCAAAAAGAAACTAATTTGTCATCTTTTCCGACAGTGGCAACGAAGCTTGTTAGACAGTAACTTCGGATCGACCATTAGATGTAATGAAATTAAAAGAAAAAAATTAAAAAAAAGTTAAAACGACAATTTCGTTTATTTAATGTTGCGGTTGCGGAACTGTCATTTTCAAAACGGTTTATTTAATGAGATGTCGAGTTCTTTTGTACTGCAATTAGTATTTAAACTTTTCGTATAAAGTTAAGGGTATTGTTTGTTTTCAAATCAAATTTGCAGAATTTTTGCAATGAATCTTCTCAAATTTCTATTATTTGATTTTTTATAAACAACGACTCATCAATATATGTATTTCTATTTACGATTTTATGAATGCAAAAGATTATTGTACAGAAAACTATGCAATTAGTTTTTCCAAAACAAAAAGAAATTCTTTATCTTACGGAAATTTTGTTAATTTAGAACGTTATCAAGAAGGTGAAGTTAAATGCTGCAAAGATCAATATGGTTATAGACATGATTGAAGCGAGCAATCAATGAACAATTTTATTGTATCAAAATGTGGTTTAATTAATTATTAAAAGAAGAAGAAGAAGGAAGATTTAGTATTGGCTTGTGCAGAAAATTCATCTCTTCCAAGGAAATGCATAACAACGTGAACAGGAATTTGATTTAGTGGACATACGGACCTAATAGATTCGAATATTCGTATAATAAATAATGACTAATGAGATTTTTTCATCACGCTTCTATCAGTGATGACTTGAGCTTCGTTTAGAAAATCTTCACTAACTACTGCTAAACTGTTAAATTTGGATGCAATTCTCGAAAAAAGAAAAATTGTAATTTTTGGTGAAATTGAGTTGGCAATGGAATTGCATTCACTACGCTTAAACAAACTAAAAAAGAAAAACAATTGATAAACGTTTTTCTGGGAAATCCTTCAATTTAGACAAGATTTTTGTCGTTTTGTTGTTTTAAAACGTTCAATTACATTTTTCTATTAAGTTTATTTGCTAAAAATAGATAAATTCTGAAAAGTAGTTTAAAGCTTTTTTTGGGGTCCATTTTATTTTCTTCAGTTTCTTCATAAAAGTTCTCCCTCACGTGATTCGATTTTGTCGGCTCATTGAACCTGGAAGGTTCGGAGAAATTATCGGTGCATATTTAAAGAAAAACCCAAAAAGAAATTGAAAATTTATTTACTGGAATTTAACACATTTTCACTGATAAAATATTCATTTACCCAAAGAAATTGAGTGAAAAAACAATAGTTTGTCTTAATAATTGCTCTGCTTTTTTAAATATTATTCACAAAAAACCATAATAGGAGATTAAGATGGAAGAGAAACCCTTACATTGAGCTCGACGAGCTGTGTATTATATTTTTTATCTTTTGCAAGAGACGTTTGAGTTGCTGTCTTTTGTTGCAACTAAGTGATCATTAATATAATGTCTGCCTTTATTATGAGACCTCGAGTTGAGGGGGAGTTATTTACAAAAGTAGCAATTTCTTTATATGAAATATTCTTTGTTTACAGAAAAATAAATTGGAAGTTCAGGAACAGTTGACAGTTTAATTACATTGTAGATATTGTTCGACCTTATTTTGACATAATTAGGTACTGTATCTATGTGTGTATTATGCTATTCCACATGGAATGGATAAAAAACCGATTTATTTTCAAGAAATATTTTTTTTTTGTTAAGGGAATAACACTAATCACGTGTAATAGCCAATAATGACTTTAAATTGAGCAGCTGCTTTTTCATTAAATGGTTATAAAGCGGAAAATATTAGCATATGGAGGCGGGGAAACACAACAGGGAAATTTTGGAGTTGACAAATTCGCAAGGGAAATCAGGCTAGTCCGTCAGTTATAGGAAGGGCAAAACACGTGAAGCAGAATGGGAATTGTTCATTTGCAGGATAATTGTTTCTCATATACCACAACGAATTTCCTTTAAACAGAAAAGTTTTTTAGTCTAGTTATTGATTTTAATTTGCGTTCTAGAAACATAATAATTAATTGTAGAGCAACAATTTCCTAGGTGAAATTCAAAATATTCAAATCCAATCGGTTTATGGACACATCCTAAACATTACAATGCTGGCCCGGTCGTATCTGGTACGTCCACTTGAATTACTGCTCGTTATGAGCTGCAGGACCTTTGTCAAGTGACCGGGACAGTCGACGATATTTTCCAAATGAACATGGATAAAGATATGTTTTATAGCCAGTTTTAGCACTGCGTACTCTAAACGGTCATTAGCTTTACAAAGTAGTTTAATTACTTTGTTTTTACAATGATTAATAATCGTTCTACTGCAACAGTTTGCGACATAGCCCATTATAAATCTTTCACTTCACAAAGTGGATGGAATTTTATGTGAAGGACGTGTTCGCAGGAATATTGAATAAAGTCGTAAAAACAGCCCTCACTCTGAATCGTAAAAATACATAGCACAAAAGAACCCAAACTTTGAAGAAGAGACCTTTTTCCTGCTGCGAAAAAGGGAAATTCCGTAATAAACATAAAACGAAGGCGCGTTGTGCGTGACCCCACGTTCAGGTCCTTCTTAATCTCCCCCATATCGGCCCTTAAAAGTCAGTCAACAGTGTGGAGTGAATGACGTTTAATCTTTACAGCATATGTTACTGTTAAGCAACACGAATCAATTTCTAATTATATTCCAAAGTTTATTTGGCAATATTGAGTTTGTTGGTGACTGGAAGTAAGCCACAAACATTCTGAAACTAAAGACAGCCTTCTGCAAGTGGTCGCATGGTTTATAATACTGCAGGCTATGCCTTAGTTGTTGAAATTTCTAAAGTTTGCAAATGAAATTTCCAAAGTAGTATTGTTCTTGTGTTTAATAATTCTCTTTATTTTATAAGACATTCTTCTCGTTTAACTCAAAGAAATTCCTTTGTTATTAAACGCAACTTTCGGCATGTTATTCCTGAATATGTTTTCGGATCTGCAAAGAGAATGGAGAATGAGGGAAATTCTCTAATATCTTCGAAGGCATTTTTGCACAGTAGGAACAAGAACATTGTAAAAACTACGCAAAGAAAGATATCGAGTGAAAAAAGGCCGTGATGAAAATAAAGTTTTTTCGCTTCCCTATAGGAAAATTAATATATTCAAGCCAGCTCGTCGGGTTATTTATGGGCAGGGCTTCCTTGCCAGCGATTGAATTTTTCCTTCTTATTATTTTCTCAAGCCGAGGCGTGCTTTAAGAATTCCTGCATTTTTAATACTTGTGTTGGCGGTGAAAATTAAAAAGAATTAAACTGATAAATTTCTCTTTCAGAGAACATTTATTAATTTTGATTTTCCCGATTAAAATTAGATTAAATTTGAGAAAATAAATCACTTGGAATTTCAATTTTTCACTTCTAACTGGTATAGGAGGCAATTTCTGGCAAACATTTTCCCAATGGACTTTCCATCACCGGGATACTTTTCCACTTTGCATCAAACTGTTAGGTATATTTGATATTTGAATACATTACATTTCTTTAACTTTCAGTTTTAAAACTCAATTTCAACTTTTTACTGTTATTTCAAATACCTAAACTTCATAATCTGCTTTGTTTGATCGAAAATATTTTGAAAACATTTAAATTGCTTTTTATTATTTTTAAATTGTACTGTGATACACACGGAGCATTTCTCAAATTCCTTAAAAATGAATAAAAAAGACATTTTTTTATACGAGGGTTATTCTCAAAATTATGAAACATAAGGCTGCATAGGAGATAACTATTATTTTCTAGATATTTAGAGTACCTATAAACAGCGAAAAAAAAACAATAAAAGTGACACATATCTAAATCTGGAGAGTAAGAAGGATGTACAAATAGTTTTGATTTTGTTATGCATTAATTGTTCTATTGTCACTCGTGTTCTTTGTGCAGAAGTATTTTCATGAACTCCTTAATTTGAAGAGCTCCAAGAATTTTAGGTAAACATTTAGGTAGTGTAAAAGTTAATAGTTGTCATGAACTGTATCTAGGAACTTGATTGCTGTTTGGATGTAACAGGTTCATGCTTCTGAATTCATATACAGTGTCACCCCCTAAAGTCCGCATCATATCGGACATTTTTTGTATAAAGAAGTTTCATGACTAGTCACAACTCTGGAAATGATCGAATCATCATTTTCTAAACATCATTGCAGTGTTTGTTTACTTATTTGAACGAGCTTCTATTTACGAAATTTGATCAGTTCGTTAATTAATACATAATATGAGTAGTATAAAATCAAAACCCGTTATCTCCAAAAGGCAAAATTTTGCAGGAGAGCAAAAAAGAAATTAAACAATATATTTTTTTATATCGTTTTAAACGTTTTTTTATTATAGTTATCTAAAATAAAACGCATATATTTTTTATAGGTACAATTGATTCTACAGAAAATGTTTTATAAAATTCAGCAGAAATCCCAATTTCGACAAAAAGTGGAGTTACCGGGTTTTGATTTTACACGTCTTATATAGCCAAACCACATAATTGATCTTAAGTTTGGGAATGCAAAATTGTATTCATGGTTACAGAATTCTCATCTCAAGATCTTCTTATTCGTATTATAGTTGTTGAGTATCGATTTCTCTATATAATTATTGTAATGAAATGCTTATTTTTTTCGTAAAGAACTAACACATTCCGGAAATTTGAAAACGCCCCTCGTACAAAATAATTCATTCATAAAATAAATTAGGAGGCTAACAATGCAACGTGCCTTATTATAATGTATAACTTTAGGTTAAGGCTTCTTAAGAAAACACACTATAATAGAATAACACGCTTTGATATATTATAAAGTCATTTTTTATTCTTTGAGAGTTTCGTTTAAATGTCACTTAAGGGCATTAAACTTCAGATTTTTAGTAGAAATACATAACTTTTGAGGATAGGTTTATAGTTTTTTTAATAAAATGAATAATTTATAAAAATACGTACCTATTTTGAAATTCAATAGATTATTTAGGTTAGCATTACTTTTTGATAAAGATTCCAGTGTTGAAGAGCGGTATTTGGACTGGAGCCCAAAATGCTAATACAGAAATAACAAAACCAACATTCAATTAAGGGTGATGGCCGCGGCCATTAGAAATAATTCATAAATCATCGTTTTGAACGTTTTACAAAAAGTCCATTACCAATTTGATTTGTGGACTTTTTTTCATCAATTTACGGCTTTTCTGGCATCACATCGCGGTAATTGATTCAATTTTTTCGGCTGTAGAACTACGTAGATCTCGTAACGATTTTTCCATAAACATTCACCACAGTGGAGAGTTATTGGTTTAATATAAGAGGGATCAGAAAGAAAAATAGACGATCTTTATCTAAATATAACATATATTCCATTCGAAGAGCCTACAATCGTTTTAATGAAATTTTATATGGAAAACTAACAAAAGAAACGTAGAAAAAATCTACAATAAGTAGAAGATTCAAGTGGTAAACTACGATTTATTTAAAACGAGATTGTTTAATATTGAATAAAGATACAGGAGGTTCATGTCTCCATTGAACTTTCCATTAAAGCTCCAAAGTGTACGTGTGAAAGTAAGTTTGATATGTTTTTCAGATTAACTAAGTTTTCAAGTTTACCACTTGAATGTTTTTAAATTCAATTGTAACAGACTTAGTAGTTATTAGTATTTATTCACAATGTTACGCTTACTTTTTACAGTTCTTAAATCATTTACGACAGTAGGAGGTACCATACAAAAATTTGTAATTATTTTTAGGGCAAAAGGACATTCTACAACTTATCCGTAAAACAATTCGATTTCAATATTTTATTCCAGATCTATTTGTAAACTTTACGTTTACATTATGGGTGATGTTAATGTAGAACACATATTTCTATTGATTTGATTAGCAACACTCAATGATAGATAATCTATTTATTATTAATGAAGAAATTATATAGTTAATTGTCTAAAAATGTGAATATACAAATAGGAATAAATTAGTCAAGGTTCCTCATTGAGGAAAAAACTTATTCAAACAAGTTAAAGACCAGCAGCTCATCTAGGTATACAAAAAACCATTGATTGTCTACTAAAAAAAAAAATTACGGTTACGATTTCCAATCAGGTAAATGCAACTGGTCCTAATATTTTTGGCTTAATATCAGTAAACTAAAAGTCAAGATTTCGAAATAATGGCTTTAACATCACCACTATTTCTCTTTTCGCGACATTCTATTACATACTCTCTTTGTCTTTCTCTCTGGCAAGTCCACTCTTCCAATCATACACTAACTTACAAATAAAAACACCATTTTATGTGTCCACTGGACCGAATTTACAAAAAGAAAAACCGAAAATCTAATTAATCCATTAACCGACAGTCTTAACACTTTTTCGTGGCTGACACGGATTTTCATCTGAATCGATTGTTGTGAAACAGAATTTTTGACCTGGAATTTTACGTTATCCATTACCAGGTAAAATATTCTTTGTTGCAGGACCGGGCGCTGCCGCACCACTTCGTTTCGGTTAGTGGTGGACATAATCTTCCACCTCGTCTCGCATGTTTTGTAATTTCTCTTTTACGTTGCATCTCACCAATTCCACAGGAAGTACTGCACGGACTCCATTCGGACCATTCTGAAACTCTACAATCTCTCGGAGGACCTAGAAAACAAAAGTTTCATATGGCGTTTTCAAAGTCATTACAAATGTAAATTCTTACGGTATTTTCTTGCAGAATTCTTATACTTTTTGTATTTTTTACGGGGTCTAAGTTCTTTTTGACTTAAGTAGGAGTCTGCAATGCTACTAAGTATCGCTTCTTTGTTTCCACGAGGAACGATCGAAGGAAATCCCGCAGGAGACGTGACGGGGATCTCGTTTGGATGTCTAGGAGAAAGAAGAAAAACCAATTACAACTTAATTTCTGTCGGATCAATGTTTGACCTAAATTAAACTACGACATGCAAGGCGACAAATAGTAATATAAATTCGGTCATCAGTCCAGGTATAATGTATTTCTACCACTGTTCAAACAGATATTCACGCGATGTTCCATGTGTAGCAGGAATTTTAGCTTTAATTGGATGAAAAGTTATATATTGTTGACAAATAAAGGCACTTACATGGTGTTGCTTAATGTATTAGCATCGGTACTAGTAAATCTTGTGGTAGCACCGCTCGATGGCGTACTCAAAGTGTATTGCTTATAGTAATTGCTTGCAGGATAGTACATATTGCTTGTCTTATTTCTGGGTCTTGGTCTAGGTCTAAAATGATTTTCTTGTTCTTGTCGTTCCTCTTCAATTGCAGTTTCAATATCGTTATTATTATTAAACACAGTGACTTCATTATTTTTCGAAGATAAACGATCAATTTTCAATACTTCGTATTTTTGATCGTCTTCTGCATGATGGAACACCTCAGACAATTCATATTCCTTGATCTGAAAAGAAGGAAAATTATAAAATCAAAGTTAAATGTTTAAAGTTTCAAAAAACCTTCATAAACTGGAAAGTGGCTATTGGAGGCAGCCTTTTTAAATACGGATAAAAAAATGACCCTGCAGGATGTGCGGGATATTGAGCTGTAATCCTGTAAGCTTCTCCTTGAGGATCTGTTGGCCAGTTAGGAGCTGTGAAAGTAAAGCCATTGTCTGTTCCTGCATCGATTGGATCTACCTAAAATGTAGTTTTTTGTTATTTTCCTTTTCATTTTATTTTTTTATTATATTTTTGCATACCTCGATAGTAATACTGTCCAGCCAATTGCCATTTACACATAAATCAAAAACTGTCAATTCCAATGAACCAATCTGGTGATGGTACTATTTTTGTCATTAAGGATATCTGAAATTGATACGTATATTTAACACTCAATTATATTGTCTTTTTTCGTGATTAATTGTTGATAAACCGATGGAGATTGTTGTTTTACAATGGTAAATTCATTAATAATAACATTAATGTCACTATTTTGTTCAGTCAAGTCCATGTTATTGTAAAATAGCAGTTAAATACACAATTTTATGTAAATTAAATGACTAATTATAATATGAATTATGTAATTTATTTTATCCTGATTTACTATAAACAGTCACCGGTAGGTATTTATATAAGTATTAAAAATTTAAAGAGGTATTTTTTAATGGAAAGTCTGCAATAATGGGTTTTCCAACCATTAATTTAGCTTTATTGCAATCAATAAAGGTTTTGGTCAAAATACTCAACTAACACAGGACAAAAATATATTACAAATAATTACGTGGATTAGTTCAAAACTATCTGGTTTCAATTAAATGAAAAATTTTAGAAAATTCATTCGTGTTGTATCGTGTAGAGGGAGTTCTTTGTCGACATTACCTCGACAAAGCCCGGAGGATCCCTTGTATTAATTTAACTAATAACAAAATATAAAATGTAAACTTTTTAATTGATAAAAAATATTTAATTAATAATGCCCACCTTAGAGTGGTTACCATCCACAAAGAATTCCGCTTCAGTCCTACCAACTCCCGAATTAATTGGAGGAGCATTGAATTCATCATAAATGCCGCCTTCTCCTTGGCTTTGTTGCTCGAGAAGGTCGCTTCTGCCAGTTTCAGCAAAAGCTTTGACTCCTGCAGAGGATTTCTCACCCAACCGGAATAGAACGAAGGACTTGTCATGACTTCTCCCTGAGAAAAAAGAAACAGTAGTAAAAAAATTGACTTTTCAGTTATCTTTTTGATAGCAATGAGAGATAAAGATTGCGTTTCTCGAAATTCTCTTTCCCAACTTCTTCTTGTTTACGTCTTTCGTTAAGGCTTGCGAGTTTCAATTAAATGGAAAAGGGGACTAATTAAGAAAGAAACACTCTCGTAAAAATAACTCGTTCCTTTTTTGAATGTTTTAAAAGAGAAAAACTTTCCTTTTAATTAATTGATTTGAAATTGTTATGGGAAAATTAAAAAAATGCAGAGACTAGTCGATTTGAATGTATAAAAATTACAACCGACATGAAATTAGGTAGAGGTCTTTTTGAAAATGGCACATTACACAACGTTGAAACTTCTAGTTGGCTTCCATCCAGAGACCGAATCTATAAATCGGGCTCTGAACGACGTATCGGGTTATTCTGAGCCGATTATACTCCTCAAATATATTTGTTTAAGATGATTAAGTTCGAATCTCTCAAAACTGGTTCACTCCTATTATCTTTGTTAAATGTCTGGAGTTTGGTTGTGTTTGCTATACGAATTTATACTTGGGCAAACACGAGCAATTATGGAACGTATTTACATGGGATCGCAATTAGATTTGGCACAGGTTTGATTTATAATATTTATTACCCTTCCGGGGGGCCCGAGTTACAATTATTGGTGTGCTGAAATGGTCTTTTTGTGATGGTCGGAATGGGACAAATTCGAACATTGATAAATGAAGTTAAGTTGCAAAACTTGAAAAACAGTACGGACAGACGTAACAATGGTTCTATGTTGCGGCCGGAATTCATATTTCATAAAGTCTAGAGAGTTACGGTTGGGGGAGCCGAAGCTCCGATAGAGTGACTGACTTGAAGGTTAACAGCCCATTAATAATACCTCTCTGACTGGGTTTAAAGTCGGAATTTCAACTTGTTTTTTTTTTGCTTTCATTTTTTCCCTCGATTTCAATGAAATAAATATGAGCAGACGAACTGATTATCGATCAATAAAAAGAAAAACCTTATTTTTGCATTTATTTCACTCAATAATAGTTTCAAAAAATCTGATTTTTTTGCAGAAACTTGAATTTGAGTGCAATAAACAGACTTCCATGAATACGAGGGTATTTTAAAAGCTTTCATTCTCAATATTCTATCGTTTAAACGCAGAGAATTTTTGTTTTATTTCATTCCCATTTTTACGGATTGACGCAGACAACAACTATCGGGATTCTCTGATTGGGAATCCTCTTGAGTAATAATCCTAAAACAACCCTCGTAAAATCCAGATTTGACTCTATAATTTGTTTTTCTATTTGAAAACGAAGTTTCATTGGCGAAGCTCAGCATTTTCAATTACCAAAAGCTTTTAAAAAGCAAAATTCCGCAGTCTTTTTACAAATTTTGCTAAAAATTATCTCGATTTAGTTAAAGAGAAGGTAGTCGTGTTCAGTTTTATGAAAACTTTTGCGGTTTAATACCACGCCGACCATTAAAACGTTTGCGATCTAGTTAAGCCTAATTATTAAAAAGAGTAAGAATTCTTCCTTAAAAGCTGGTTCTGTTTCCACCTGGACGATCGTCTGCCAACTTTTACAATGTTGCCGCTAAAATGAACAAACCTAAATGTTAGTTATAGAATATGAATTTAAAAAGTTTTTTAATTTTGTTTCCTCGAGAAGAGTTTAAATATCTTTTTCTGAATGATTTTATACTTGAAACAGAGTTTGTTTAAACCGAAATAATAAGTTAACTATTTGACAACCACGCCACATACAGACACCTGCCTAACTCCGATCATCATTAAAAATACCGTTCGCGAACCGTAAAAAAGAACCTGAACCACATTTTCAAGCCTCTTACGAGCGCGCAAAAAAAAGAATAAGAGAACCGTTAGCCATTGATCGTTTCAGATACATCGATTCATCACGTTTTTAGCCATTCAATAAATTAAGCAACCTTTGTCAATAATATTTCAATCGACACAGATAAGTTAAGATCAAAAATGCCCTCCCTCAAAATTTATCTTTATTAATGGTACGTTAACTCCACCCAGAGGCAACTATTATCAGCGTAATTTGAAGGGAGTCCCTTCAACTTTATGAAATATAGATTGTGCTTACATGATGTGGGGAGAGGTCATTTTTTGCCGACTCAATAGTCGTTTATCAGAGTTCGATTTGCAGCCCGTCCCTCACGCGGTCACTCGAAAATTCTCTCATTAATCCAGATATTTTTCCTGCGAGCAAATTTGCAACAACTGGTGTAACTTTAATTAACCGACGATGTTTCGGTTACAGTAGTATACGACCACAGCTTATGTAAACATTTGAACTTTCCGTACGAAACTTTGAATTGTATTATTCGTAAATATCATTGTACAAGTTAATATAATACCGACAGCATCTAAAGCGATTTTTCCCGCTGGCGGCTCTGATTCGATGTACAATGATATAGTGTGCAATCCCAGAGCTCGGCTA
The DNA here is from genome assembly GCA_013372445.1 of Hypothenemus hampei. Taxonomy (NCBI): domain Eukaryota; kingdom Metazoa; phylum Arthropoda; class Insecta; order Coleoptera; family Curculionidae; genus Hypothenemus; species Hypothenemus hampei. The sequence continues at coordinate 330,089 of JABRWK010000063.1, forward strand.
TTTACCCTGCGATTTATTCCTGCGAATAACTTTCGCTGTTAGAGCCACTGCACCGGTTCGTTTATCTTCTGGGTTTGTACTAAGCGCGCTCGAAGGTCCCTCTGGAAACACTGGATTTGTGGCCGACCAGAACAAAAAACATACGGTTTGGGGGTGAATTAGAGTCTTCGAAAAGTCCTAATATTCATCACAAGTTAATTAATGATTGTCAGTTTTCTTGAAAAGTAAATTAACTATAAAAAATATACATATTTGAAAAATGAATAACAGTGCTCTTTCTAATACAAATTTTCCCTTAAAATAGTAGTATTGAAAGGACTTAATTGAGAATATTTCTCTTTCAATAACACTTTGCTATGAAATACCTGTATTTATTTATTTATTTAATTCTGAAAAATAGAAAATATACAATGTCTAGTTTTAAATAACAGTTCCATGAAACGAAAAGCTTTTTATCTCTTTTCAACTCATCCCTTATCAAAGGAATTACAAAAATCCCGAAAATTCGTGAAAAAATCACCAAAGAGATCAAACGTTGAAATAAAATACTCACAATACGTTTCGGGTTTACATGATTTAGAAACACTAGGTCCAGAATTCAAATGGAATCGCAAATAGTTTTAGAATGTGAACAACACCGCGGGTACGGGTAAAACATCTCAATTTTCCTTTTTGCACATTCTAAGCTAGACAAGAAACTGCCCTAAAATGCCTCGTGAATACGAAAATACTAAACATATATGTTCAGATTAAATAAACAGCAGTAATACGAGGAAATTTATGGGAGGACGTACGGTTTTTGCAAAGAAGCAATCGAACCGCAATGCTTGGGTAATGCTCGGTAAATCAAGCTTTTTCACTATAAAAGTTGTTATAAAATTGCTGAACATGTAGCACGTTCAACGTTCTATGTATATTTATTGCCATTTAGGAAATTAGGTTCATGGAATTTAATTTTTCTTATAAATTCCATAAAAAAATTGTCATTGACTTTGGTCATTACCCATTGTTTAAACTCTGTTTGTGGCTTTCCGAAACACTAATTCTCGACAAGCCAAACTCGCAGACTCTCAAATACTTACTTAAATGCGTTCCGATGACACAACTGTTTATATTCCGGATGGAAGCGTCCATTGAAAGCTGTTAACAGTACGAAATTGATGCGAATTCGAAAAGGAAAAAAAAATGAATATCCGATCAGCAAAGAATACTTTTGCTTTAGCTTTCATTGCAAAACGTTTTTCTTTCTTTATTTGAAAAGTTTCATGCAGACAAAGGTAAATAAACCAAGTGACTCGAGACGAGAAAATCGAAACTTTTTCGAATGTTTGACCAAGAATCTTTAGGAATTAGATGTTAATACGATAAAATCGAGTTTGATTATAAAGTTGCTGTGAAGATATTCTCGATAAAAAAAATTAAACTTTTCCTATTGTAAAAAAAATATATAATTTGCAGTCTGTTTTAATAAATTGCTGTTTTAAGAGGAAATTAACTCCCAAACCGACCATCATTATTCTTCTTTAAGTAAGGCTTGTCAGATATTTATGGGTTATAGCGCGACCAAAGCATTGAGAGGTCCATTACTTTTCAAGAGCTTAATATATTTTGAATTAAATTAGGAAAATTTAAGGTTAATTATTTTAGTGGTGCCTATCAACTGTTATAAACCTTATTCCTAAAGGCTCATTTAACATACATATATTTTCTAATAAATCCCCAAACAGCTTGTCAAAATTTAGAGTTAGGTGTTCCAGAAGTCAATATGGTAGCACCTAATAAGTTAACAACATGCAGAGTTTATGGGTACGATAGAAACTGGAGTTTGACAAGTTCATGTTAACGAATATTTTAATGTAAAGCAAAGTACAATACAGATTGATTGGTCACTTAATTGTTACAATCAAATTGCAAGTGTTAAAAACTAGTCACGAACTGAAAAACCCTGAGTTTTCATAATACTTTTTCAAGTCATTGTTCTTCATTTAATTCCTTATGATACTAAATAAAATGTTATTTTACAACAATATCAATTGTAATGAGCTAAACTTTCTGAGGTTAACTTAAGTTCAGAAAATTTTTGAAGAAAGGTGACATTTTAAAACAAACATGAGAGATTGGACCAAACTATAGTACATCAAAACGGACAAGAAGAAAGGGAATCTATACTTTTAACATATGAACCTCGTTTCGGAATATATAGCTGACATTTACTTGTTTCGACCTGCTGATTAGTAACTTCCTAGTTACTAGCCGATTTGCACAGGAAATGTATCCCTTTTGCAAGAGCGGAATAACAGTATGAATAGGACTTTGTTTTGTTGGTCGCACCGACCTGTTGGTGTCAGATAGAAATATGATTAGTGAGATTTATAGTGAGGAAGTTATCAGCAATGTAATTCCTTTGACTTGGTAACAATGCAACCCAACATTAGTTCGACAAGGTTAGTGAAGCTGGAAAAAATTCTCTATTTGCTGCTTTTCTACCTCATTTCATTTTATTATCGCTACATTATTTATAGATGTTTTTGCATTGTTTGTTATAAATCGTAAGGTATGTGCTAAAAGTTACGAAGCTGTCGAACCTGCACAACACCATGTTTAAACGAAATATTTTTTTCATTTTACTGCATCATGCAATCGTTTAAAAACTTGTAATATCGAAGAGTATATTCGTGACGTACAACACCTTCTTAATTGACGACAACTGGGAGATTTACCTTCACGTTATATTAGCTGTTTCCTTGTTTTAAATTTGTTGTATTTTTCCTAAATTTTTACAACGTTCAATTTCAAATTTACCGAAAAATCTTTATCATTAAATTTAAAATTATTTCCAGCTCAGAAGTACAATTATAAACAGATGTGTAGAAACTGAATCGAACTATGTATTTTTGCCCGACTCTGTATTATAAGGGAGTTTAGAGTTAAATATTACATTAGAATGGCATCTAAAAATAGTTGGAAATTTACATATTTTTTAACATGTTAGCCTAATATCTAATGAATAATTTTGAAATTGTTGGACAAGGAAACGTAAGTAAAGTGTAACGACCTAAAAACTTCTGTCAGAATTTATGTTACAAAAATAAAATGTAACTGAACAGCCTTTTACAGTTACATAGCCTATGCTGAAAAGCATCTATATTTTATTTCGACAGAAGTTTGTTTTAATAAAATCATTTCATCCAGTTTAAAAGTATTATATGTTTCTAATATATAAATCCAATGATGAATAAACTTGCCATGATATTAAGCAGAAATATACTTTGGACTTTCAGTATGCAAAGCGTAATAAAACTTGTTTGCTTTTTATATTTTTTTTTCAAGATTTCCTTACTTTTTCAGTTTAAAATTTATTCTCAACTGTTTGAAGTGCTTTTTTCGCTTTAATTAACCTAAGTCTTTTCAACGTTAGCCATAAAATACTTTAGAGAAAGGCAGCTAATATTAATTAATTATAAAGTTAGCTAGTAATCCTTTAAAACACTGGATTATTCAAACTAGGAAAATCCTGAATTAAATGAACAATACGTTTATATTGAGACGATGATAATACGAACCATAATCAAATGAAAACTACAAAAACATTGCGACACATTGTTTGTTAAACCAAAGTCATAAACAAGTAGGTATGTCATTTTGCTACTATCTTTTCGGCTGAATATCCGACGAAAACAAAGCCTTTCATGTACCGACTGATTCAATTGCTGCACTTATTGATTGTTTAATTCCTTAGAGCGAGGTCAATGTAATAACATAATACGAAGAAGTTAAAATTTTAGGTGTGGCATTAGTCAGAGAACCTTTATTAGGTATGTATGTAATCCTTTAAAAAGATTCAACACAAACATTCCCACCGAGGGCTGTTTGCGAATTTTTGGTTTTCAGCGAAGAAAAATGACGCTATTATTCGTGTGTTTTCTTAGTTTCAAGTTTATAATACTGTACTTAAGGTTCCGCCTCAGACCCAACTCTTATCCGAGAAGCATCTTCTTAACATTAATACGTTGTTTCAATTTTTAGGTCAATTGCTCACTCACTGAAGTGACTAGAATGAATTAATATCATCATTCTTCAATGAATTACAATTGGTTTTACTCCTTTACTATACAATAAACGCCGCTCTTCGCTAATGTAGTGTTCTAGTTTCAATTTGTCAACACTATTAAGTGTAATATTTCAGGCAACTTGTACGATAAAAGATTCCGTTTCGCAATTTAGAGTTAAAAAATTGATTATTCGTTTCAATTCGATTTCAATACCAATGCGCACCGGAAAATCCTTGTTACCGACGTGAGATTTGCTCTAATTTTCATACACCTTAAGGAATCGGGAAATTTCACGGCTGGAAAATGGGGGAAAACGAGAGAAACGTCGAATTGTACGTCTTAGTTATTAATGACGTAGCGAGGTACACAATGGGAATGGGCGTAGGACCCTCCACAAATGATCTATCGAGCCGTAATAGTGTCACCTACAAGTTAATAATAGACCGTATTTAGCACAATAGCTTTTGTTAATTGCCAGCCAAGGCAAAAGTCGAATAAACTCATTAACTTAATACCCTTAATGTTTAAGAGAATGTCTCATATTTATCTTCAATTAATTTACGTAACGTTTCCAGTTTTCACCTCGATTTGCTATCCAGATATCGAGCTTTCCATGTTATTTTTTACATTGATTTTTCACGGTACTTGATATTAGTATTCAAGGCCTCGCGGGCAATTTATCAATAGTGGCAATTTACGTTTGATATCAATACGTCGGTGATATTAAGCAAGATATTGTTTGTCCCGTTGTCGATGGCACTGATTTGCATTTAAATACCATGCGAGCATTCAGAGAATCCAGACATACTAGAGTTTGGTTTGAAACTATGTGCTTTCAAATCTACCCCAGGGAATCATACAAAATATTAATTCAAAACGAGTGCAAAATATATTCAAATGAGCTGTCCGAATCGAATAAATAATGTTTGCGGTGAGACGGATGCAAAATAATTATCTGGATTTTTTCAGTGCTGTTTCTAAATCGTGTATCCAGACCGAGAGAGCGGAGATAACTTTATAAACGGGGGGGAAATGAATGCAATATCCCGTCAGTTAAAAAGTTTAACGACATTTTGGATTTCAACTAAAACGAAAATCCAATCTTTCTTAAATATACATAAACGGGAAGTTGGGGAAGTTTTATCATAAAATGTCCTCACTTGGTGGCAGAGATGACTGCTATATTGTAGAATATTTTATGGCCTCTTTATATACGAAATATAATTTAAACATGAAGGAATATTAACGAATTTTGAGGAGGAAATTTATGATCAGTTGAAACAATTTCTGTTCCCTAATAGGATAATACCGTTAAACGTCCGGGATCTCTTCACGTTGGAATGGAAGTGTCAAGAAAGACCCAAATTAAATAGTGTTAGACCGCACACGGAGAAACTACACTGATTATTACATTTCCCTTCCATTAGCGTAAAAGGAAAACCCGTTTCCCTTCAAATCCCTAATGTTCTTTTGCTAAACTATTCCTTTTCTTATGAAGGGGAGATCCAAATAAAATTTCAGCACTTTTAATTCTTGTAAGAACATCAGACACGAGAAGAGAAAGGTGAACATATTTTCTCTGTGAGATGTTTAAAATAAATCATTATTTGCGATTATTTCGCTTCCCGTTTGAAGTTTAAGAAACTTTCGATATTAAGGATGGTTTAATAAGTATTCGTATAACCCTCAAATCAAACTTTTCACACCCCGAACTTCGCTATAAGTTTGTAAACTATTACTTGTGAAAGAACTTTCTACTAAGTTTCAGCGTTCGAAAAACTTCATATTGAGTACAATGAACTTAAAAAAAACCAGTTATTACAAAAACACTAATATCATCAATCAACTGATATTCGTTCATAAATGTGGGTTGTCTCAATTGGCAAAAGAGCAAGTTAGTTGACTTCTTTTTGCAGAACTAATGGTGAAAATGCGTATTATCTTTTTCCTGAAATGATCCTGAAGAACCACTTTAAGTCTCGTCTGTCCTACAATTGCGGCACGTATCTTGCAGTGACCTTTCTCATGTACAAAACTTTATAGGATATACGAGGTAACTGTCAAAAGTTTCTGGTCTGACATATTTCTGAAATGATTAAAACAAAATATCGACAGCATCGCAGTGTGCCATGTGTTGTATTAAAAAATGGCCAAAAATTTCAGCGAAGAAAAAATTTATTACTGCATGCATTTCAGTTTCCCCATTTCATGGTTCGGAAAATGCAAAAATTGTTGACAGAATGTCTTTAATTTTTTTTTCTAAAATCTACTTTTTGAAGGATTGAAATTTATTACTTTGGATATGTAAAATTTAATGTTCCTTTGATACCTTAATGGATTTTATTAAATGTTTCATCATTTCAATTATGAGTAGAGATATGAAAAAGTCAATCGGTCGTAAAGAACACTTTATTATAAGAGATTCCCAATATCAGAACCCTAAGAATCGAACTCTCCTCACTTTATTGCTTTCTCAACGGCCTCAGCTGTTCAATATAATTTTAATCAAGAATTATTAGAAGCAATAATTGGCTCAGGCCCAGTTCAGTCCGGTTGTCTTTTAACAAAAATTACATGTAACAAATAAATAATGACGTCCTTTGTCTCGCCTGTTACCGAGTCAATTTCCATTTTAAACATCTTTGAAAGTACCAAAGTGGTGTTCTATATTCGTTCTCCGAAGTAAGTTAATCCAATTACACCTGCCTAGTGACCGACTCGAGGAACACAATGGGCCGTCTGATATTCAAATTACGCGCGCGACCCAGAATTTTCTCCGGGAAAATGTAAATTCGATTATGCGCCCACCCTCGTTTTTTTTCTTTTATTTTATTTTCCCATTGGTGACAAGTAATTCTTTAACGACTTCTCCAGTGTGGAAAATTTCTCCCGGGCAGTTTGCTCGATACCTGGGTCATTAGGGCATTATGCCAGAAATTGTATGGATCCAGATTAAAAGATAATGCTTTGCTTAGGACTATAATAATGGCATTGTAAATAATATAATCTCAGTCATTTAGGTAGTATTTCGAAAATTCTATGGAGAAAACCAAGTGAACATATTAAAGCGCAAATTTTAAATTTACCTTTCAAATATCTATATCAAAAGAACAAAACTGATTGCGTTTGTAATCATCAGCACTGTGTTGTTTTAATGCTGAAAGTAGCTTACTTATGGTATCACAGAAAGACAGGTCTGGCCTATACGGGTGATGTTTAACAACTGGTTTTAAAATAGTTGAAAGAATGACACTTCATATTGCATGTTAGTTTCACTTCATCAAACAGCTGACAACAGTATGCAGTGTTAACTGTATGATATTTATAAGAGAAGATCACTGTATTCACACGAAAAAAGTAGTTGAAAAAATGTTCAGTTCAGAATGGTACTTTTCTAGATTGTTACTGTTATAAGTTTAGGATATGACGATAGATCCGGGCTTTGTTCTTCACTTAATTTACAGCTTAGGTGTCCATCATTAGGAACATATTATTGAAGATACAAAGTCAGGTAAATTAATAATCTAGTAATGTTTTTTCGAAAAACAATTGAAAAACTTTATTAGATGGAACATATTTACTATTTCTACGGATATTAATCACAAATAATCTTTTAGTTAAAAAGTTTCTTATGTATTATTAAGCCAAAGGGGAAATGTGTAATATATAGAGACAACATATTGCACCCCAACAAGAATAACAACATAACTCAAAAACTTCAGTACTTCGCAAATTACAAATAAAAGAAAACGAGAACGAATTTGAATTTATTGTTTTATAAAATATGTAAAATACAAAATATTAAATGAAAATTAAGAAATTATTGAACAATTTACATAAATAAACATTTTAAACATATTTTCTGCACATGGGTGCACAGCATACGGATTTATATAGTGACTTAATCCCAAAGTGGCCATTTTTTGAGTTATGTCGGTGTTCTCGTCGGGGTGCGATATTATGTTGCCTTATTCATTTATTCTGCATTTTTAGAACGATGGCGCACCTGCTTATAACTAGAGGTACTTATCAATTTTTAAGTACCATTTTTAATGAACAATGAACAGAAACAAATAGCCCCCCAGTCACGAAATCTAATCCAACTTGATTTCTTTTTGTTGAATTATTTAAAGAACGAAATTTAGAAGGAACGATAGGCTATCGTTAATGATTCAAAAACTGAAATTACTTGAAAAAGAAATCAGATAGATGTCAGAAAGAGTAGCCTTTCGAGTATATTTAGTATATTGGACAATCTGTGGTGACTGTATAGATGGTGTCCAATGTGATAACGGTAGACGAGGGAAAGGCAAGTACAATTCGAATCTCGTGGACAAATTAGTCTGTTGTTTTGGGAGTGCATTCTCGAAGCGTAGCAGTAGAATTGGGGCCGTCAACAGTATAAAGCTGCCTGAACGAAGAACCTAATACCCAGGATAAAGAGATAACATGGAGGAGAGCATAGCGAGGTGGATTACCATCTCACTAAATTCTGGACGGTACATGGTTCATTTGGAACGTATTTATTCTGAAAGGAAAGAGAACTTACCCTTGAGCCCATTAAAAAGGCACTGTTGAGAAAAAGAGAACAACATCGAACATACATTTTTCAGATGTCGAAAATGGAACAGTATGAGGGGAAGTAGAACGGAAATGCAAGGCTGAGAAACTTGAGAATCAAAACATAGTTGGGACTAAACTTAAAAGGAGGAACGAATGGGATACAATTACAAACATCATAAGAGAAGTATTTAAAATAAGGGTATTGGATGAAAAAAATCTGATACTTTTTAATGAGCATGCTGACTGGAAGAGGGAGATACAGAGGGACGAGCATTGGTGAAACTAGTAAAGAAAAAAAGGAAAACCTGAAAATGACAGGCATATTTTTCCCCACCTGAAGTAATGCCGAATAGCAGTTCTGGGTGGGAAGAAGGGAGAAGAGAGGGATGAGGTTAGTGGGATAACAGCGATAGACCACCGGTCGCTGAGTTCCCACAGTCGGGGCCATTTTCACCAATCGTTAGGTCATAAAGTTTCCCTAATCCTCTATAAAAAAAAGATAAAGTAAGATACTGATCGTACTTAAGATAGTACGATCAGTAGAAAATCGTCTACAAAAATTGTATTGAAAAAATTGTAATATTTTTGAGCTGCTTTTAAAAAGATTAATTCAGTTTTAATTTATTTCTTTGAGTACTTTATTTAATAAAACGTATAAATAACGTAACATATCTCTATTATTTTCCGCTTTAGCGCAATAATACGTAAACAATTTTTTGATTAGAATATAATTTGCGATTAATATCCGTAGAAATAATGAGCATATTCCATTTAAAAAGATTAGAGTTTTGTAGAATAAATGGGGAACCCAGCTTTCAATTTATTCTTTTAATTCTACTACATTAATCAGCGGAAGGAATACTACTAGTTTACTAATTTAACCGACTTTGTATCTTCAATATCGAATAAGTTACTAAAGTTGTACACTTAATTTGGATCAGACTGTATACTACACCGTCATTTGAGTCAATTCACCAAGTTGGCAACGCTAAAATGTTCACCTTACAATTTCCAGTATCACTTAATTTCATAAATTCGATAGCGAACAAAGTTTAATCTCAATTTGTTGCTTGAAATGGCACGATTGAAGTATTATTTCGGGCATTAACGAAATCGTTTTCTTAATTCCTAATTCCTCGCTGGACTATAAAAAGGATGCTTTGACGGAATTTTTAAAAAGACTCTAGTCGCCTTTCCAGCTTTGCAGTAAAAATAAATTCGTTGAATTGCGACCAAAAGTTGCGAAATAAATTTCGAGCGCAGTCGTTCTTAATGTGTCGCGAAAATTTTAATGGAAGCTTTATGCTTCCTCTCGACGTTTCGCAGAAGTGGAAAATTCGTTTTCTAACAGTCGAAAGACTATTTTTATGAATTTAAACTGGGAAAAAGGGGCCCTTTTATGTTACGATTAAATCTGATAAAACCTTTTGCAACGTATTATTTAATATGTAAAATAAAAATTAAACAGAAGAAAAAAATAATGGACAGCATACGGACGCAATTGCATTTTTAGAAAAGTTTTTCTCGCTTTTGTTTGCCTCTACATGCATTAACGAGACAAACAAAGCAGTTTTTATGCAAACACAAACGCGAACCTTAAAAATGCATTTTCCATATTTTTTTTAATATTATTTTCTTTGCCGCATACAAATAAGGGTAATGTTACACTTTCTTTTTAGCAGGCGCTTTATACCAGTAAATGGGATTAGATAGAAGATGTTTATTTAATCTGCGATAGTGGCTTTTATTAATGGATTCAATAATTCCTCTCCTCTCAACTTTTCAATTTTCTGAATTGGATCCTTATTTTCAAACTCATGCTCGTGTTACCAGTAAAGATTCTTTCTTCTGCATAGACCCTCTAGAGAGCACTAAGAATGTACATATAAAATATCGTTTCATACAATAGGAAAGTGTCTTGTTGAGTAGTTGCATCTTTCATACATTAGATTTGCCTCATTTCGAGAGGAATTTCATGTACAATTTTCGAATATCTCTACTAAAATATTCATTTAAGTTGATAACAGGCTTTGACTTTTCCCGAATTCGGTAAATGTATCGAAACCAATTGTGCTCATGGGCAATTTCCATTTAAATTCGCGTCCATTATTAACTTTGTAAACCTAATGAAACAATTGTAACCCAAATTGAATTTTTCCTATTTCCACTCAGTGGATGTTTATCGAGAAACTTCCCATGAATTTTGAGGTTTCGACATTTAATTAACGTAATAAAATTAAATCGATTCTTACCTTTCAAAATTTCATTGCAGTTACTAACCGTAAAAAGGAGCTAAGTGGCATTTCCATTTTTTCGCATTTAAAATACATAACAGAGCACAATGTCCATGTGGAATATGTAGATTAGAGCATGGAAATTCAAAATATTCATCCAGAAGGGAATATAAACATTTATATTATTAAAATGAATATTCAAGCGAATGAGGGATTAACGAGTTTCTTCTTTATCTTTTTTTTTAAAGCTTTCTTTTGATATTCTGGATTAATATTTGGAATTTCTACTGATGAAATTCCTATTCTCTTGCTAGTTTTCAGGCAAATTTCTTTAGCTTTTTATATAAAAATCATACAACGTCTGTTTAGTGTATTAGAAGAAAAAAACCAAGACACTCTCTTCTCTTCGTCGTTTGCGATGAACATGTTATTTGAAGAGATAAGTGGAAAAAGGATAAGATTCCAATTTTACTAATTTTGACAAAAGCAATAAAAAAGTAAATATTTAATTATTATTTTAATTATGTTTGCGTTGTCATTTTGCTAGCCTAGAATACCGTTTCTGATCTGCATGCTAACCAACTTAAAATTGTAATTAGTATGTCTGTAATTTCTTGGTGAATACACTCGAATCTTATCTCTTACTTTTGGAATATTATTCCTTTTCCACTCACTCGTGTATTTTATATTTTCAGTGAATTCGCTTACAGAGAAAATAGACGGCGCAATTTAAAAAATATTTGCGGAAAATCTGATTTGGCCTATCGCTATTTGTTAACTCTTTTGTACTATTCAAGCTTCTAAAAGAATAAGTTTCTATCCGCAATTCTTAGATACGAAGACGTTGGTAACGTATCTGAGATAAATTATTATTCTCAAAGCAACTACACGAGTTGAGAGTATCGCACGTTGGAGAGAAAAGTTTTCAACATCTTGCCGCAAAAGATTTCCTAGTTTGTAGGTATTGTTCAGTTTTCACTGTGGTAACTAGAAAACCGTTGTAAATAAAAATAACTTAAAGCTCTAATAGGGTGCTTAATGTCTTTGCCAACAGATTTTCTAAATGGCTAGTTTCCAAGAAGAATTTTGCTGAATTTTTAGGTTCGCCTCTTAAAAACCAAATAATTTTACGATAAAATGCCCGCTGAATGGATGATTAATATATTTGTAATGCTCGCTTTTTTGATTGATTGACTGATTGATACGTACCAAAAACCACCTCACGTATCCACGTAAGAAAAAAAACCAGGCCAATGCTGGAGGGTTTCTTTTTATGAGGTTACACATTGGAAGGTTAAAGAGATACCAAAAAATCCTTTTAGGAAACGAGTTTTTGTCATTTATTGGACTGTTGACGGCAAGGAAAATCAATTTTTACGTTTGTAGGTGGCTTATAGCTACTATATATTTTATTAGAGCCTAAAGCAGAATTGCAATTTTGATCATAACAACATAGTTGAAATTTCTCGTTGAAAATATTTTCCTGTTAAGCGACTATGGAGTATATATTAGCGAAAACATGACGAAAATATTACTTCCACATTCATTATTCGAATATTTTTACCGTTCATATGGGAGAATCGGAATTTTCGTCTTGGCATATATTTTTATCCGACATATGAAAAGCTATTTTCGACTTTTAGGGGATGAGTAAAACCCCAATAGAGACAGGAAAAGAAGGATTTACGTGTTGAACGATATAAAAGACGCTTGCAAAGTATCAAGGAATCAATTTGCTGAGACAAAAGGGGCACGAACTATGTAAGAAGATCTCGTTAGAAGTTCGGTAAACACGAAAATGGTTTTAGTTTACTTTTTCGATGAGAAAAAATTGATTAATTTCTCATTTTGAGAAACTTCGTAAAACCTCATGGCAAATTTTAGTTCAAAATAAAATGAAAAACTACCATGTAAAAGGAAAATGAGAGAAAACGCTTGTGCCTCTCAGTACATACTCTAACAAGTCAAACCTAATTTTGCGGTTAACCACCAAAGCCCCAGTATGTTTCGATAAAATACGCTGTCTGAATTTTAAGTCAGTTTGCTGAAATTTTCAGCTGAACAGACGATTTTAAAACATTCCTTTTTGCTATTCTAAAAGAGAAAAATATTATTTGGTTATCTAGTTGGCCTATTTGGTAGTCTTTCACAGTAATTTTTTTTGAACAATATGCATTTCTTAGAAAATTTTAGAATTTTGAAAAACGTCACGTAATTAAGGTGAAAAAAAATAATATAAACATGAAGTAAATTAGGTTAATTATTAAAAGCTGAAAACAAAAACACACACACATACACAGTCCATCGTGATATACATAATTATCTTTAGATTAATCTCCTCGCCCTGGAGGCTAACAAAAGGTGCAGGGGTGAGGTTATAAATCATAACAATAACCAGTGAGTTTCATTAATGAATAGAGAGGAGAAGGTTACTGCCAGGGGATATAAACCCTTACAAAGCTCCTGACCTTTAATTTAACAGATCTATTGCTTTTGGCCTATGATACGATTAAATTCTGAATGGAAGATACTTAAAACTGATGTGTTTTTCTAAATTAACCAAAACATGTTCAAATTCAAACTTTAAATTTAAGTTAATGTTGGGGTAAAGACGAACTACTCTTTTAATTTTTAATTTTTGCGTCTGAAATGCTTGTTTGTTACTGAAACTTCGTTAATTCAGTTATATTCGAACAACTTCTTGTAAATTCTGTTGTTTATCAAATAGCAATTCAATTTCTGTGTAACGAGAATGTTCATTCTGCTAAAATTATTATAAAAGTTTATCGACAGTTTGAAGCGTAGGTAGTGCTGAAAAAAATATTTAGAAAAATACAAGTCAAATGAATTCTAAGATTGCTTTCCGAAGAGTAAGAACAGAAAAAAGTTGCAACTAAGCCTTTAAGATGTTTTAAACAAGAAGGATAAACATTTTTAAGTAACTTTCTTAGTTGTTTTGAAACATGGGCTTATTATTTTGTCGTAGCAAATAAGCGATTACCTTTAAACTATAAATAGAAAAATGATTTGAAGAATATTTAGGCTATTTTCAAGAAATTTTCGAAGAATTGAAAAATGCTCAATTGAAACTGAAGTATAAGAAATATTGCTTATTCTAGAAAGATGTTGAATATCTGGGTCACACCACTTCTGAAAATGGCATAACAATCAAAGCAAAACGTCAACAATAAATTATCGGTCAGTTTTCAATGATAAACACAAGCTTCTAACTTTTCTGGCATTTTACACATACTACCTTCATTTTCTAAACCACTTCATAGGCTGACTGCGAACAAAACAACATTCGTTCGAGATTCGATTTTAATTCAAATATAAAACGTAGAGGAGCAGGTCATAGAATATTTCAGCAAAGCATTATCCAAGCATTGAATTATTATTTTTTCAGGAAAGAGTTGCTGGTCATTGTAGAATTCGTTGAACCTTACTATCGCACGGAAAATGCTTCTCAACACGGTCGAATTAGGCGACTTGAAATGGCTCTCTTTAAATGAAGAATTCTGAGCGTTAGATTGATACGAATCGAACACTTGAAATGTTACGACTTTAAAATNAGTTAAACTAACGATGTGAAGTCCAGATAACCTTAGGCGTAATATTGCATCTATCCTACGTTTGTGTTTAATTCATACATATTTGTTTGTGCTTGGTAAATTCAGAAATTACTGCAGGATTTGCAGTTATCGACACGGTAAAAAACATTAACCCTTAAGGGGTTAATTTAGGTTGTCCTATCCGTTTGCATAGTTGATTGAATACAGCCCGAAATGTTGAACAGGAAACCCAGGGTTTTCAAACCAGGAAAAACCATAACTACCCGGATTGAATTGTCCTGTTCAAGTGTCAATGTGCCTGATTGAAAATAGCGGTTGTGGTAGATGAAACGTTTTACCCTAATTAACAGGTCTTGTATTTCGGTCCGCTATACTTTAAACCCGAATTTTTCCCCTGTTTCAGTTTGGATTTCGGACATTTTAAAATGAATTTTCTTCCCATTCACACCTCATTACATCGCGAGGCACTTTATTTCATCGCGCTAAAAGAATTTCCCGGGAGGAGCGATAGTTGAACTCACAGCCGAATGAAAAATGTGCAAACAGAAGCCCTCCGCGCTCACCCATCTCGATCTCAATGTCTAATGAAATGAGACGGCGTTATTGGGCTTTGCTTTAAAAGTAGTAATGCTTTCGGAGTTTCCAATTTGTTCCAACTTTTCCAGATTAGACCCGGTCACACCTATAAAACTGAAATAAATTAAAAAGTTTCTTTCTTTTGTTGTTTTCGGTGATTAAATGGTAAAAGCTGATGATGTCTTTTGAATTGAAATATTTGAAAAGGAAAGTTTGATTATTGACAAACTTTTTTTTTTTTGAGATGAAGATACTTTTTTTTTCACAGTTTTCAAATTTAGTAAGGGTTCTGTCGTGGTAATTTGAAAAACTTTTAACCGGAGTTTCGTTTGAAGCATAACTTTTATCAACCTGTCCGTAATTGGTCTGGAAATATGGAGAAACATGGGGAAATATGCACTTACCTACAAATTAGCTCGTTCCTTCATGCGAAGCTTCGTTGGATGGCAATCGATGTTCCAGTAATTACAGTGTAATGAAGTTTTAATGGAATATCCGTAGGCAATAACTAAGCTGTTCCAATTAATCGTAATAGTAAAAATTTCAATGTAAAAAAATTGAATGTTTTCCTGGTTTCGCCAAGTAAGTAGATGATCAGAACTTTGCGCTCCATTTCTATCCGATAAAACTCGTAGTAGGTGAAAAAAAATAAGGGCGAAAACCGGGGCATCTCTTAGCCTTGATTGCGTTTTAAATATTTACGTCAATTTTCCCGCAACTCCGGAAAATGTAAACAGATATTATAGCGGACGAGAAACGGGAAAACCAGTTGAAAGCGCGCCGAGACACGGAAAAAGAAAATGGCAGGCCTCGGGTAAACCGTAATTTTTCTTTCGCAACCGCTCCACAGGGCGAGGATAATGTACAAAAAATACAAACAGAAAATATATCGTTCGTGAAAATCTGGAAAAAGCGGAGAGACTGTTTTAAACGTGTGTTAAAAAGACTGTTTAAGTATGCATGCTAGGGCCATTACAACTTTTTCAAAAGCATTCGGCAAGTTTAACCAAAGGAAATGCAGCAAATTGTACTAAAACGTTACGTTTTATGCAGATTTTCCACGTTTCATTTCGAACTTTCTTTAATGAAATGCTTTTAACCTTTTAAAAGTGGGGAAAATGTTACCGATCAACGCTCTCAACACAGCGTATTTTCCAACAAAAGTATTTTATTTATATTTATCTTATTTCTCTCAAAAGGTATCAGGCATAGAATAAAACTCTAGTAGTGCTTTTAGTATTCATTTTTAAAATAAACTTATGTTTCTAATGGAAATATAACTGTATAATGGAAAAGCTTTGCCAGCCTTTTAACAGGTTAGAAATGTTTTAGATAATGCTTATTTATTGATCGAAACCACACCAGGGTAAAGGCGTTCGATTCTCAATAAAGCTGCCCAGTCTATCGAGCTGTTGTTGGGTCAAATGGTCTAATATAAAAGGACAATTTCGCACCTCAGGAGTTTTAATAACGTACAATCCACCGCCCATGCTGCGGGGGAGGTTTTTTTATCGATTGCCACACAACCACACACATTCAGATTCAACAAAGGGTTAACCAAACAGCTTGAACAAAAATTTTCATTTGTAAAGATTCATAAAATAAACAATGCCGGACCATCTATTAAAAGGCGCGAACAAATCCAGTTTTAATTATATGTCCTGCGTAAAAAATGGACCCTTAATCTCCGGTTTAAATGTTTTTAATCCGTTACGAAGGAACACCGCATAAACTTTTTATACTCGAGATAATTAAAACCGTAAATGCAGCTGTAATTATCATCGTTGCGACTTAGTTAGGGATACATGTTTAATTTTTAGGAATTTCTAATTGATGTTCGACAAAGAGAAGAGGTGCCTGCCTTTGAGCGTTCCTGCGAACGCTTCATAAGCGCATCTAATTAATTGAATGTTTCTAATTAAATAAATGTTGATCCTAGCAATGCTGGGCTGGAAATTTTCAAAGGTAACCGAACTAATGACTAATTAGTAGTAACGAGGATCGACTTGAAATTTATGGAAATTGAAGAACTATAAGAAAATTCTTCATATTTTTCAAAAAGAGGCAATTTATTTTCCTTACCTTTGTCTTGGTTTCATCCCAAGAAAATTGATTATCTTCTAATTTTCTCATTAAAAGGTGCAGATACAATAGCAAGTTCGATTAAACTTTAGGAAAATGATCTATGGGTATTAGGTAATTAATGGATTTTCACCTTTGTAAACTATATTTTCTTTTTTCTTAAAGAAAAATGTAACCTATTACTGGAACAAAATGGACCGGCAGTGAACGGTATTTACCATTTTCCAAAGTGAATTTATAAGCTCAGTACGTGTACATTAAAGAAGATTTACAGACTCCAAGTTGCAACTTTATCATAGGATTTACTGTGGGTTTATGTTCTGGTTATAATATTATTAGGTTGCGTCACGCGAGAGTATGCAAAGTGCAAATTAATACCTACGTCCTAGTCTATGAATAATCTGATTTAGATACTGTCGATATTTAAGGCTCAATCTCGACAATGGTGTTTTGGAGTAGTTTATGATAACTGTATTTAACACTTGCAACGACGAAAATGGTGGGTTGATCTCGCCAATTCAATATTGTTACCAACTAGCTCAGTTAAAAAAAGGTCTTAAGAGTTTTCGTTTTTCCATTATATATTCATAATAAGGGGGAAACTCCAGTGAAAAGGCAACGGAATGAGATCGAGAGGAAATGCGTTCATGGCAATAAAGAAAAAATAAAGATTATCAATGGAACTATTTTAAAATGTTCAATGTGCTACCATGATGTAGATTGTGCATGGACGACCAGCCAGTTTTGAACTGTATAAAGTGAGCTATTTGACATTTGCTGTGAGGAAGATAGTTCTTACGATATAATTACATTGAAGTAATACTGAAGCACTTTTTGCCATTGATGGTAGCTGGTATTTATAAAATTTGTAAAACATTGGCATATGTTGTTTGCTTACCGTGAATCCACAAATATCATAAACTTTTTACAGTATTCGTGTGAGATGGTTGCTTTCCTAGAAACCTCATAATGGTGTGGCAAAAATTACTGACAACAACAAATACCATTTAATCACATTTACAATGTCTTATGCTCAATTTCTATTCTTTCTTGATTGCACTTCGTATCCACTGGAGAAACATTGTTGCCTCGTGTTCTTACTTTTTTTGTTGAAGTTTACCGGTTAAAATGGAAACATAAAGAAACGAGAAACTTTGTTTATGGGAATAGAAGCTATGAGAAAGATGTTAAAAATTGTCAACTTTTCTGAAAATATGGAACATCAACAAAAAGTTTCTCAATGTAGCTTCAGTAAAGACATTCAATTAGGTTATCTTCTTGAAGTTTCATTTGCATTTAAAAAAAATGCAAATAATTCCAAATAGTTAAGCCTTAAGACCTAACGAACCCTGCATAAATACATGTTTACATAGCACAGTTTCGTGAACACCCCTATTGTTGGTAAACCAAGAGCAATCAACAACTCGTCAATACAGTACGGTAAAAGTCAACATGTGCTACTAAAAGAGGCTGAGCTGGAAAATCAGAAAAAAATTATTGCACCTGATATTCTAAAATTTGGCATAATATTTAAAAACAGAAACAAAAACTTCAAAAAACATGTAACCATGAAAAAAAATATATAGGGTGTCACTGTGATTTTCGTAATTTTAAGGTTGAATCAATAAAATTCTTTTCAATAATGTATTTAAGATGAGAGTAGTTTGAGAAGGCTTGATAGATCCAAGTATCAGACAGATCCATTCCCCAAGTTCATGTTTAATAAAAATCCAAACTCTTTTAATAATTAGCACTCACTTCAGTATAATAGTTCTCCAGCATGATATAAAAACCCCGTTTTTTTATTATAGCATCAACTACTAACCATTTTGAAAACTATCTAGTTTTTACTACTGGCTCTAAGCTGAAAATGAACTATTTCTTTATTTGAAGTTGAAATAAGACGGAAACTTGAAGATATATTAACTTTACTGGATCTCGTTCGCGCGACTGCCTTTAAAGGATATTCAAACGATCCTTTAACTATAAAGAAAATGAAAAGTTTCGAGTAAGTTTCATTCACCTAAAGACTTTTGCATTATTTTCGAAACGTTATTTTAATAAGTTTTACACAATCGTGTTTTCTGTACTGCAGTTGAACTTTTACACAAAGTTGTAAATTTTATAGTTTGCTTCTGACATTATGAAATTTAGCTTTATTTTTCTTTTCCGAATATTAATTATTCAAGTTTCTTTATTCTATTTTCATCGAATAAAAGTTAAATTAAAATTGGCTTATTCGTGACATAACAAAATATGAGAATATGGTTGTTGCATGTGAAGGTTTCATTCTCCCGTAAAAGTTGGAGATTAGTTTCAGTTAGAACAGTTTAACAACTATTTCATGGAAAAACCGGTTCGTATTCGGACATTTTAAAGCAATCTCTAATTAATTCGTAGCTGAAAAGCGGTAACCGACCGGTTTAATGTGCTTAATCTGAGCCTTGCCAAAGAAATTAAGAATAATTAACCCCTACACTTATCCGAACATGGTTCTAAGCATATAATTTAATAAAGAAATTCGGCACGAAAAACGGCCTGCCAACTCCCCGTCGGGAGCATAAATTTCCATTTTCTGTTCGACTGGGTTAATGCCTTGTCCAAAAACCACCACCATTACTTTATTCCAGACCTGCCAACTTTCATTAACGAAAACTTTTAATAAGCTCTGCTAAATTTTTTTAATTAACCACGATTACATTGCTAGGACATTTTTAAATATAATGTTACATGAAATATCTCTTTATAAATAAAGAATGTCATTTTAAACGAGGATGTCATCAATGGATCTTTTGCAATTTTTAGAGCTTTGCAAATAGGTAAACCATAATATTGTTTCTTTGTAAATCCTTCGTCGGTATAGCATTTTCTGAAAACTAGCTTTTCCATTTTCCAATAAAAAGCCACTCTAAATATATTCGAAAATTCACAATGACTCTAATACTGCTCTTCGTATTATGCTTTAATATCTATATACGGTTCGAACTCACTAAATCCATTGTTTTCAAAAAAATTAACAAACTTGAACCGGTTGAACTAACACGAACTACACATTGTGTGAAGTTGTGTGTAGTCTTTTCTTTAAGTTACAGTTCCTATGACTTCTTTTTCTTCTGGAGGCGTATATTCGTAAAGGAAGCTCTATATTCTCAAGTTTTCTTTTTCAGAAAAAGCGAGAACAGAATATCAAAGCAAGTGTATTAAGAAACCTTTGGCCAGAGCTTTATTTGCTTCATTTTATGTAAAAATTTTCAATTACCCTCGTATATAATAAAAAAATATAATCTCTTACACGCCACTGAAAATACTGGAAACCCAACTACACAACTGCTCTTCGATGGAAAAACGCCCAAAAAGCTTAGAACGATTAATCTGATTATTTGCTTTCGATTGTTAGATAGAACGAACAGAAAATGAAAATAACCGTAACAAATAATTCAACGATCCGTTTTCATCAATAACGCCTTCCAGTTAGTCTTCATTTATTTTTCTCGGCCATTTTTTCTATCGATTTCTTTTATTGGATATCTAAAATTCCTTTCAGAGGTTGCTACAGTGATGGAAAGAAATTTCCTCGATTTTCTGTTAAGAGACTGTTGAAGTTTCATAAACTAAGAGACCCATTGTTTTTGAACCAATTTTATTCAAATTATACCGGAAATTTTAAATAACAACGTTTTGTAAAATTAACTGAATTTCGAACATGAAACTGATAAAATTACAATAATGAATTACGGGTTACAACTAATCATTCATAGATATGTCTATTACATTGGTTTCCTACCTACGAACAAGTTTTAAAAGATTTGGAATTAAGAAATTCTGTCAAGATTATTAAAACAAACAGACTTGCCTTAAACCACTTAAACAAACAGTACTTACAGTACTTAGTGAGAAGTGTTAATACTAAGAAGAATAGAAAATCACGTAGATGAAAAGAGGTTTTGGTGGTAAGAGCATAAATGGTATTGGGATAAGGAGTAAAGAAAAGTTAAAGAATCTTTTTGGCACTTATCTCGTATGTCTAGATGAGATGTTCAGATACAAAACCGTTCCAAAGCAATATCCACAGATTATTGGTTAAATATTGGAAAATGCTCAAATATTAGATAAAAAATTTTCATAAATTATGTAAGTGACTTTTCCACTTTTGCCTAAACTTTTACCCTTCTAGGAAAAGGTGTTGCTGATTCGAAGTTGTGTATGGTGGTCGCATGTGACGTTTTACTGCTAAAGTTGGAAATTAGTTTAGTTTTAGGGTTTCATTTTGTAATTAGTTGTCGCGTTGCATCGTTCCATTGTTCGTAATCGAATTTAAATCGGTTTTTTTACACAGAGACCCACACGAAACTCGTGTATAATTCATTAAATATCAACCTCAAAGCTTCATTGCGTACCAACTTTTAAACCAGATTTAACATTATTCGAATTCGACAAATTGGTTTGGAATGATTCAAGTCTGATTAGATTTTCTCCTAGTGATGGGGAAAAATATAAATAACAAATGGTTATTGAAAATTAAGCCATAGACAAATTCGTGGAACTGATCGAATGAAAATTTTGCACCCGTTTGATAATTTATCAAAGCTTTTTCCAGAGATTTCGATGTAAAAAATTACTGGTCCTAGGGAACTCATAAATTCAAAATACCCACTCCAAAAAAACAATAAATAAAAAATTGATCCCAACGGTAAAATACAGTCGGAAAATCTATCTTTCGCTTTTAATATCCGATGACGTTATATTTGTGGTTTAGTGTCATGATAAAAGCAACAAAACAAGGAAAATGATGGTTTTTAATTTTTTTTAATGAAAAGCGTATACTCAATAGAAAAAAGTATATATGAAAATTGTAATAAAAATTTCAATTGAATTTTAGGGCACCCATATACATAAATTCAATGCTTTCCATAGGCAATACTCCCATTTAAATGGATATTGAATTGAATATTCAAAGTTGAATTAAAGTGTATATTCAATAATGGATTATCCAGAAATAACGTTTTTCTTGTTACAACTGACTCTGTACAAGTTATTTTACTTTCAAATGGGGGAAATTAATAACCTCTAGGTTTTATTTAAAATGTTATAAATGAGGTTCATAACTCCCTTGACCAAAAATCTAATCAAAATAAGGGTAATTCGACCCTAAAGTTTGAGATAAGGACGTAGAAACATAGGCGTAAAAGGGGGTTAAAACCTGATTTAATAGAATTTTATTTATGAAAAGGCCTCGCTCTTAACAAGTTTTAAAGGGTCGTTGAAGTATGATGATCCAATAATGTATGCAGACAAATAAATTATAATTTACAAGTTTTTGGGAAAAGTTCTATGAAGGAGGGAAAACTTTTCAGTTTTCTCTCAGATACTACGTAGGTGTTATCTAGTTGGGGGGGTAAAAAATAACGTTCACGAGCAACATTTAACGGGATCTCGGCATTTGACCGTACAACAAGCCACAAACTGTCGTAAATCCTGGTTGTCTAGACAGCTGTTGTGTGCGCTTGGGGCAACAGATCATACTGAAATCCGAGTCATTCAAGTCAAAAAAAAAAGATATATAACGCCTACCAGAAGAGAAGAAAAAATTTTCAACGATATATTCTTGATAATTTGTGAATTGGGTACGAGCCAAGTGGTTTTTTTTTGAATATGAAGGCATTGTTGCATTTTTACGATAACAAATGTAGTTTACACACCTTAACACCTTCACAGTTTTTCATTAGAATACCTGTCAGGTGGTCTATTCAACAAAGGGGCTTGAAATGTAAAAATGTTAAAATGGCAATATCCCAGTAATACTTTTACAAAGACTTGAACAAACTCTATTACAAGTTTCATTTTACGAGATTTATTCTTTCCAATATCGGACAAGGTATGACCATTTGTTCTAATATCCCTTTGAATGATTCAATAGTTCTTTTTGGCCCGTTATGATCGATCCAATCTCATCTGGTCTTAATAAAGCTGCTCTGCACACAGTTTACCGCCAACGTATAGAAGAACTCATATTTTTAATATTAAAGATGGTAATCCAATAACATAACTTCACTTTCACAGTCATAACATTACATGAGAGAGTGCACATAAGAATTATACGAGCTGAAGTAAGTGGAGCACGTAAATGGACTACCGGATGAGTAGCTACTTTAAGTTTAAATTAAGGGTTGCACAAACCCGATGTTTCCGTCGGTTCGTTCGTTATCCTGCGTTTAAAGGAACATGTTTGTTAAATTGACAGTGAAATTCGATAGTGTTTCAAGTGGATCTGCTCATTTTTGTAAAAATTTTCGATCGAAATGGGTAGTCTCTTGATGTTTAGTTCCAAGAATGTTCTATTAAGCGCGTTTATTTAACATGAGTTTAATATCTATGAAATGTCTAATGTAGATATTAAGCTAGATATTACGGCTTACTTTATACATTTGGTTCACTGCATGCTGTGCGAGACAACAGTAGACTCTTCTTTAGGTATCTCACGTTGATCTTCAAATAGAATCCCTGTCACAAATCATGTCCTGATAAAACAACACACAATCATTTTCTTTCTGACGATTCGCCTACGCTTGACTTTTGCCGACGGTTCTAAACTTTAATCATTCAAACTGAAGATTGATGTTTCATTTCTGAATCATATCTGCATCACAAGTGACGACATGAAAAATGTCTTTTCAATTCTTCGAATTTTTGAACATGAATTGGCACCGTTCAACCTCTAGTTCTTTTTTAGCTTCAGTAGATCATCAACAACTGAGACAGTTTAAAGATGTTTGCCTATGTACACACCTATATATCCTCGATTTTCATCATTACCGAAGTTGCGCTTAAACTAAAACGCCTGCTTTAACGATAAGCCATTTAGACCTTTTAAACTTAAACCATTGGAGGTATTGATTAATTTTCAGCCATTCTTCGTTGTTACTATTTATGCAACACCCATATGTATGTATATGCAAAAGTTTAACAGTTATGAATTAAAATAGATCGCTTCGTAGTGTTTAACTTTGTTAAAACTGGATTATCAGAATTGTTTTAGCATGAGGTCAATATTCGTGAAAAATTCGTAAAGAATAGCGTGAAAGTTGACCTGTTTGGCAATAGTAACTGAAGCTTCGTGCCAGGAAAGTGTCCGAGCAAGTTAAACTGTTTGTACGTTATTTTCCTGGCAAAAAAGCTGGGTAATACTGCTATGTTTCCGGAAGCTCCCTCGTTCCCCTGAATTTATTGGTCATTTTTAACTGCCGCCTGTTAAATAAATCGTCCATGAAGGCTTTTGCTCTCATATTGTATCCAGTTGTTAGTCAGTTTGTTTCCATGAACAAATCCACCTCATAATCTTTATGGTTAGGAAAATTAAAAGTTTATTAAGTACATGGCCGTTCCTAAAATAGATGGTGCCAAATTTGATTTTGTCGCCCTTATACTAATTTTAAAAAATTTGCATGTTTTTTTTTAATTTTCTTCTTTATATTTAAAAAAAAATATCCTTCATTTACTCAATTTATTGTCTCTAATTACCTGGCCCATACCCTGCTCCACGGGTTGGAATGGCCCTAATTAAGTACTTACGAATTTCAGAAAAAAAAGCAATTAAAAAAAATATCTAAATCCGTTTGTCAAAAATATTTCAGATCCGGCGTTTCTCGACGAAGAGACAACAGGAAATTACGTTTCCCCAAAGAAAATTCAAAAATAGTCCGAAACCGGGTTAAGTGAATGGGAGGCAGCCACCGAATGGGAACCATCTGTCCCGAAAACTTAAATTTAGAAATATGTTTTCCAACTTTTAATGGTCGAAAAGTAGTTTCATAAGCAGTTTCCCCACAGAATCCTTCATTGGATAGTGAATGAAACTTTCGAGAAACTTTCCCATAACGATCTGAAATTAAAAGATTTATAATGCAATTAAAATATGTGTATAGAAAAAAAAACTATTTCCATGAAGTACACTTAAAGACAATTGCATAGAACGCATGACAAATAAGTAGTTAAATGTTCATTGAACGTTTTATGTAATGGTTTTTTAAGTGCCTAATTACCAGTATAAATAGGTTGGGTGTGCCCAGTCAAGAGAATTCCAGTCCATTTATTGTTCTACCATGCTAAATGAGGTCTTGTAGTCGTTGTTTCGTTTCGGGGCGACTATGAGTGGACTAAGTGGAATTTATTATGGCAACGTAAATATTATTTTAGTAATAAATTGCTACCTAAAACGGATTAAATGGATTACGGCTCAAATGGACGTTGAAGGAATATTACAAAACACGAATCTTGCCTTCCAATAAAATTTTCATGAACTAATAATCCTTAAACGAGTTATAAACTGAGAAACGTTCGAATGAGTGACTATCGATAAAACAAGCAGACGCTAGTCATAAAGATGACACTCGGAAATGGAACGAGTCCCAATAAGAATTTTTATATTTTTAGTCGGTCTCGGTTATCATGCCAATAATAGTTTTCTTACTTAAAGAGAACTGTTATTCTTTGAGTTTTCGGTAATAAAATCAACCAAGCAACAGATACACATATTTGGCCGCATACCATAAATAAGACGGGAGGAGATGGATGGGTTTTTCAAACAGTGCATTCCTCAACTTCTCAAGGAAAATTAATGGTGCCGTCTGCTGACATGTTCTTAATATATTATTTCACGAAAAATATGCCCTTTCTTGTGGAATTACCGCAATTTGCTTGCCGAAACAAATTAGTTTCAATAATTTACTTGCCTGAGAATTTCCGGCACGTCAACATTGCTCGTTACAGCATAATTGTAATGTAAGCTCCACAAAATAGAGGAGAAAAAATATGTCGGGATTATAAACAAACATTCGAAAATAAACTTGGCACAATTGTCTAGAAATCCGATAGCGACAAGCTTGAATAATCCGTTCAGTCAGGTTCGACAGGAACACCAATGCGAGTCATCGATCTGATTTCTAATTATATCTTGTACTATCATTAAGAACAAGATTTAATGGCTCATTAATCATCTTAATGGTTTAAGAGGAAAGTAAACAATGGACATATTTTTTAATTTCTTTCTAGAATGATGAACTCATTCTATGAAGTGTCTTTGGAAAAAAAAATATTTGCCAGGTGGTTTCCCAAAGTTGCTTTCCTTAAGGAAAAACCGAGAGAATTTCTGAGTAACTTGCTTGTTTGTGCCTGAAACTTGGGTTAATTCCTGTGTTCCAGAAAGCAAGCGATCAAGTTTAGAACGGAAGCACAAAATATCACCAACGCCTATAAAAACGAAACTGTTTTATCAGCTGGTAGTCATAAAAACTATAATTATTATGGATTTTTGGACAGAAGGTTGAATCAATAATTCTGCTGTTTTTATTATTAATGTTTATATTAATATTTTATTGTTCTAGGCAACCTTAACAATAAATGTATTTATTCTAATAATAATCTCTACCAGCGATAGATAATAGGTTTGTGGAGGTGTATTACTTTTTTTAAGAAAATCCAATTGAAGGGCAGTAGTGTGCCACCTGAATTTCGTAAGAGGCCGAACAAGTGTAGCTCTTTTTTTTTAGTTTTTAGGACTCGCACTGAAAACAGTTCTTAAACCTACTGCCATCTAAAAGCCTTTCCGTGTAGTGGCACGCGAGCCATAGGTGGCCGACTGCTGCTTTATACACTTTGTACAGCGAGCCTGTTGTGTCTTTAAGCCTGCCTTCCTTCTTGATCTGACCCCAAATTAGTTTTGAAGACCCAGAATAACTACATCACAATGATTAAAAAATATAAGTTGTTTACAACTTTAGCACAAAAAGGGAGCGCGAAATTCCCATTTGTGTTTGCTTCTAACTAAAGTTCAAGCATTTGAAAATTAATTTCGTAGAAAGTTTTTCATATACAAATCAACAAACTACATAAAGAACGCGTTTATATTAAATATTCAGGCTCTTAGCTAAACGTTTCAGTCCAATTGGGCAGTCTGATAACATCAAATCACGGAATGAATCGATACTTTCTGGAGTTGACAATGAAAAATCTTTCATGTCATCTTGAATGGAAAATTATCCTCTTTTAAAGGAAGTAACCTAATTTTTGATAGTAGAATAGAGAATATCCATGACGCATATTCCGCACGTCTTTGTGAATCATCTTATTTCATAACCCTTTCAATTATATACGGAATGTCCCAACTTTTAATAGGAAAAATTTCCGATGATTTCTGACTTTATTTTAGGGTAAAAAGTTCAATTAATATATGATCTTAAAAGGCTTCGTTATTGAGGTGCAAGATGTTCATAGAAATATGTTTTCTCCATTTATTGGTAAATATCCTACGAACGTTTTGGGATATAAAATTGTGTTTTGGTATATATGCCAATATCACATAAAAAAATCATTTTTTAGCGGCAATAATTTTTTTGAATTTGATCAGTGGCGTGAGGGAAAGTAAATAAGTGGCATATTTTTAAAGAAGTAAAATAGTACACCACTGGATTTTTCCAATATAGATTTTTTTGAAACGCATGAATAAGTTCCTTTATGTTTTTTTCGTAATATGTACTGTTTTTAAGTAAAAAATTAAGTCATATTATTGTATTATAATGTACGATTATCATTATATTATAATTATATTTCATTTTCTTTATAGAATAACTTCATTATTAGAAAATTACTTCATTTTCTAACTCCTAGTTTCTTTTAGTTTTCTTTTTTAAAGATGGATACACATATAAAGTGTAATGTGGGGAAACGTTAAAACATATCCAGTCAAACTTTAACATGCAATAACATGACTATTAATTTTTTAATCGGAAACGATAAATCTATTAAAAAATGACAAGAGATCTTATTTATTGGGAGTTGACGCGGCATTTCAGAAAAAAAATCCATATTGGAAAAATCCAGTGACCTACTACCTGTTTTTTCAAATATACCATTTATTTACTCTTCCAAGAGCCATTGGTCAAACTCTAGAAATTATTACCGCTGAATGATGACTTTTTATGTGATATTGGCATATACCAAAACTCAACTAGATATTTCAAAACGTTTGAGAGATAAATAAAAAAAAACATTCTTTTAAATGCCCTGCATCTCTGTAATGAAGGCCTTTTAGGGCCATTCATTATTTGAACTTTTCATCTTAAAACAAACTCACGAATCAAATCACGAAGTTTCCCGATTAAAAGTTGGGACACCCTGTATAGTTAATAATGGATGGATCTTCTGTTTATTTTATCGAATTTATCACTTGCTACTGACATTTTTTTTGTTTGAAAGTTTTAAACTTTTTGATGTTAAACTTTGCAATGACATTTTCAATATTATTATATATATTAGATATATGTATTTTGATGCCATGAAAACATACTTATTTTGTTGTTTTTCAAATCCCAACTATACAATATCTCAATTCTCGTCTGCAAAATTGAGACTGAAATGAGGTACGTCGTCAGCAAAACGTAGATATGCGTCAAAGAGAGATGATAGATGCTCTGCTTGATAGAATTGGATGGAAATTCTTTACTATCATAAAATGCCAATGCTGAACAATCTATTATGATTTTTTGAACAGCGTTTTAAAAAAAATTTCAGTGGTTTTGCAAAAGAAAATATCACAATAGCATACTTTTACAGCTTGAGCGTTACGTGTTTGACCAAGAATTTCGACTAATGAATAATATCCATGTACAAAAATAGATACACAATAGCGCTCCCCATTTTGATGCCAACAAAACGAGTAACAAAAAAAAATGAAACGTTCCTAAACGAAAATAAGACTTTAAACGAAAAACGACTTGGATGCCTTTAAAGATTTTCGTGTAAATTTTAGTGCATTAGCCTCCGTAACTAAAAATATTCCCTCCGATTACTCTTGCTTTATAAATAAAACGCTTCGAGGTGAGATGCAGCACGAAACCAACAACAGCTTGAAGTTACGGGAGGCGACATTATCTAAGGTGTCGTAACTTGGTTCGCATCCTAGAGATGTTTACGAAATTACTCACGTCCTCGCAATTGTGCTACATTACATATATTGCTGTAACTTAATAAGGAAGACTCTCGAGCAATCTTTAGATCAATCAGCTTCGTACCTGAGCGGCTGAATAATTAGACGAAGCTCTGGATACTTAAGTAATTACATTCATATTTTAAAGACATCCCGAGATTCCGGAGGTCCATTAAATGGGAACGTAAAAGGTAATCCTTGTTTGACGTTTCCTGGTCATTGTAATAATAGATCATGGTCTTGTTGCTAAATATTTCCACATTTGTGGCTAGAACAGCAATGAATCCTGTGTTTATTAGTCTGTTAGTCATTCTGGCAACATTTTTCTGTATTCGTACACTGGCGCTAACATTGTAACACTCATCGTTCGAAATTATTTGTGAAATTTCAACAAAAGCTATTTCTGTAATATCAATATTGATTGAATTTGAAAAATTGCGTGAAATATGCTTGAAGTTATGTAGATATGTACATACAATGAGTAAGTATTTAACTGTCAAACCAACTTGAAATACAAAGAATAAGCAACATTTTACACGTGGGTATCAGGTATTTATGGCCATTGTTCCATTTAATATCTTCGAGCAATCTTAAGCAATATTATTGCCGAAAGTAAGTGAGTGAATAAAGGTATTAAAATTGCAACTTACTCTATATTGCCTTCCTTGTTGTCGCGACGCTGATTTTCGCATGATGTATGGCTTCTAAGGGCCTAGAACCTGTCTGGATGAGCAAGATTTATGACAGTTTGTTACTTGTTAGACGGTCAAACGCCAGAACGCTTTTAAAACCCTCATAACTCCATTTTTTTCCCCGTCAGTTGTCGTAAAATTTTTGTCGGCCTTTTTGTAAAAATCTCAATACGACGGGGAAGCATATACTATGTACATAAATAATAGGGGAAATAACAATTAATTTATTTTTGATTGGTTTCTAAATTCGTGAAGCCCATTAAGGTCAAATCAAAGAATCCTTGGGGATCCACGAAAAACGAATTTTGGAGAATAATTTGAAATCGATTCGCTCCAATGGGCCCAGCAATTTTCAATTTTCGCCTGGGGTCGCTTTTGATCAGGAAACATTCAAGACGTTTAGAGTTTTTCGGAGGAGAAACTGTAACGAAAACTCTTTCAAGGGAATCGTAAACTTTCTAGAAATCGATTAGTTTTATCACTTTTTTATTCTTCACAATACTTTTAATCATTTCTAGTATATAACACGTATTGATTAAATGCAAGAGGTCAACTGAAATATACTATTTCCCTCGGAATACCAGATGGCCAAAATGGGATACTTGGCTAACCAACTTCTGGATATTGTTGGCAGTTATTTCCCGGAAACCTTATAAATTCTTCTGGAAAATATATTAGCAGATTGTGGGACGCTAAATGAGATTTGTTCAGTTTCAGTTAATTTATCCCAGTTGTTCCATAATTAAGCACACGCTTATGTCCTAAATAACAAACAAGCTTCAAAACTCCTTAGAAATTGCAAAATATTCCTTAGACTATATGCAAAACTTTGGAAACACGAGTTTGGTAACGAAATTACAACTTCATTAGGTTTTACAGTCCCATCCATATAACGAATTTGGGGTTGGTTACACGTAAACATCCACTTGTGGGTGTTCCATTCTTGAAGTGTAATTATCTTCTAAGTTATATTTAGAAAATTTCAACGTTGTTAACCGCGTGATTTAGTAAATTCAAAACTATTAATTTTACTAAAACAGGGTTGGTTTGGCCGGCTTTTAGAGAATTAACTTAGCACGGATAAGCATTCTGGATAGTTTCAATTGGAAACTGACCTCCCATTAGCTTAGATTTGATAATCCTAGTGTTTGTTAGAGTTAGCTGTAATTAATCAGGATATGGGACTTAAACTAGGAGGTCCTAGATACGATTTCGCTTATCAGCTTAGTTTTTTAATGAAACTAAACTACAAATATTTCATTAAATAAATAAAATTTCTCCTTATTTTTAAGATATATACAGTCTCCAGAAATTCAGGATTTTTCTGTGCAAATAATCAATAATTGGAATATATATTCAAATATTATTGTAGAGAAATTACCCAAAATTGAACTATGTACAGAAAACGAATCATTACACTCATCCCAAACTGAGCCTTATAACCCACAACTTATATAGTGCTTGTATTTCCTTGATAATCTCCAGAAAAATCTAAGAAGAAAGACATACCAAAAACTTTTGACCAAGAAGCGGGAGGTCTCCAATCCGGATAATGCTTAGGAAAACTTTCTCTGCTCCAAAACGTGTGCAACACCACTTTATACACGGTTAACTTGTCCGGTTGACAGGACAAGTTCCCTGGATCGTCCTTAATCGTGGCTCCCCGTAGGGTTCCGAGAAGAGCCAAAAAGATAAACAACACTTGCGTCATATCGCGAACACCTTCACCGAAAACCATACTACCAATCGAGGATGCTGCCGCGAACTGTATCGACTCCACTGGCACGTGTACGAGCTGGGGCCACGACTCACGACGGACGCGCCTGAGCGGGATCTAAATACCCCGCCGAAGTCGGGAAAGCCTAAACGGACCTGGTGAACTTTTTGGGAATGAGTTAATTCGACTGGCGACAATTGAATAACGAATTGCAGCGTAAAGGTGAGAAAGTCATTTGTTGTTAAACCTTAATCGTGTTTAAATTTTTAAATTAATGGATAATCATGCAACATAAAAATTATTGCAAAATTAGAACTTAAATTTGGAATTCATAACTACATAACTGCATGTCAAGTTGGATATGTATAAATAGAAGCTGAAAATATTCGTTTTATAAATAATGAAGAAAAATATATTATTGAACAATGCATTTTTCGGTGGAAAATATTCAGCTTTGTATTCAGTATTGTGAAAATTTCACTGTTTGTTAATGTTAACAAAAGAACAAAACAGAGATCCGTATCTATCTATCTGTTCTTAAGCATGTACTATAGTAACGGGGAGAAATTGACAAGTAGGGGGAATTAACTTGTGGCCTATATTATATCTAGTATATCTCTTCCGTTCATGCTCTTCTACTATTGGCAATATCTAAAACTGACAGAGTTTTCGAATTGCCAAGAGTCTTTCTTATCTTTCCGCAAAATGTCGAGGAAAATATGAAATACAGGTGTAGTTGATATCTTAACATTCCATATTAGATATAAATCGAATTGGATGTCATTCAGAGGTAATGTTATTAATTTTTCTTGACTCTTAGTTTTTGTAAATAATGAAAACTGACGGATAGTAATTTATAAAATTGCTTCTTCTCTATGTATGTTTGAGTTATCAGCTATCTATTCCTTTTGAAAAATGAAAATTTCCATAGGGAATTCTCGAGTATCTCTCGAAATTTGCAGCTCACAGGTTTATTTAGTCACGTTTTATCAAGGTTATATGAGAAAAGTCAACATTAATAGTATGGGTTTTTTACTGGAAAATCAATTTCCCAGTTTTCATTCTTTACTAAATTTCAACAGTCAACTGTTCTTTAACAGTCTTTGAGATGTGACATCACTTACATCCATGTGGCGAACACTTTTGAAATATATCCACAAGAGAAAGGGTTCGTAATAGAACTGATCAACATATTGTTCTCGCTTTCATTTAAAGTTTTTGGAAAATTTTGTATAGATAGGGTCGTAATGGGGCAAACTAATGAAACTTTTACATTCACATAAAGAACAAACAGATAGCATGACAAATCATCCAAAAATGGTTAGAACATTTTGAAAACCGCATTGAAAAATACATTTTGATTAGCCCTAGTGGCTTTTCGGAATGTTTTTATCATCACGGAAAAATTGTTATTGATTTTATCTACAATATTATTTTACGGAAATATTGAATTTTTAATTTTATTATGTGCTTCTTTTCTAATCCGCTGTGATGTAATTATACCTTTAAGATTAAACAAGCGTTTGGTTTTAGGATGTACAAAAGCAAATTAACATTATACATACCAGCTTTTAAAGTAAAATACGATAAGGGAAGAAAGTTTTGAAAGTCAATAAGGAAAGGAACGTCTCATTGTTGTCTTTGACATGAACTCGCTTGTGTAAAATTACGTGCACCGAATTTTAACTGAAAATGTCTTCTTTCCATAATAAATTTCCCCGTCAAAAGCTAAAAAATCAATTAAAAAAATATTAATTTAATAAGCGATCCATTCGGCAAACGCAAAATTTGATTTATCGCCTCTCGATTTTTAACGTCCGACCGATGTCATCCCATCGAAAATACAAAGCTTGCAACTGGAGCCCGAAACTTTGGGTGTAATTAAAAAAATTGCCCTTAAAAGTCCTTGTCAATCTATTGTTTGAACGTGAATTATGGATTTTGCCCCTTTTGTTATTAATATTGGCCCAGAGACTAATTACTATTTAATATCAGTATGCAGTATGTGTGGAAGGTGGAATTTGAATTTTCCTACAAAAGAATGGAAACCGAAGGGATAATCAATATTTCAACTGACAATTAGTCATATGAGAATTTGGGAAACTTTATGCAAGTAACTTAGAAATAAACAGGGAAAAGTTATGTTAAGCGTCTTTTGTTCGAACCTAACGCCCCTAATGTTGAAAATATAATACATGTTTCATGTTACGTAATTTAAAAATTAATGAAATTTTCAAGTGCATTTATAAATTGTCCTTCAAGAATCCGCATGTAATTTTTCATGACGTTGTTATTCAATACCTTATTACGAAACACCCTTAGCATGACTTAACTTGATTATTGAAATGTGGCGAAGAAAAATGAAGAATCTAAGAGTCCTTTTAATGGGAAATCCAACCTGTTGGTATTCAGAAAAATACCAAACTCAATTCTTTCTTTAAATACAATCGATGTGGCATTAAAGTGAAAATTTATTTTTGAAGGGTAGTTTTTCTTCGTTTATGTCACCCCGTTTATTTGCGTAATTGGCCCTTAAAATAGGGTGGTTTAAATTCTTTACGGATTTATTCCTCCATATATTTCAAAGGGTCCTAATATCCTTTTAAAGAGGCACTGAATTTTATTAGTCTTCTCAGCATTAAATGTCGTCGTGCGCTTGTTGATGACATCCCAGTTAAAAATTTCTATTCAAATACGAAAAATTTGTTTGAATTTACGATTTGTAACGTTATTATGAAATCCGCTTTTTCCTTTTTGTAAAACTCAATCTGTTCTGTTGTTGAAACTAAATTAACGTCTTAAAAATATTACTCACATAAACAGTTTCAAATTAAAATCTATTATGAATAGAGAAAGATCTTTCGTAAATAAAAATTCCTGTTTATCAAATACTGCACCCCAGTTAGTTCATGGACTAGTTGCTGCATGCTAACCGAACCGCTCCCTTAAACATCATACATTAATGTTATATTTTATTGACAATTTTTTAATTCTTACTTTTTATTGACAATACTACAATTTTATATTCTCTATTGGAAATATGATATTTAGAAAAATCTAATTTGTTCAGGTGCTAACACAAGATAAATGATTGCAATCATTTAAACCGTTAGCTAAAATTTCAATAAAGCTCTCTGTTTAATTAAAAAAGAGTCTGAAATCGTACAGTTGTATTCCTGAAAAAAAGGCAAAACGAATTTGAAAATGATATTATGGAAGCCAAAATTCAAAATTGGTCTTACTATTTAAAAGCAATTTAAAGCAGGAATTCGCAAATGTCAAAATATAAAACGGATTTTTATTAACTAGACATTTTCACATGTGTTGTTAACGTTGTTAGACGTAATGTTTTTTATTGAAGCTCATTGTCTTCTAAAACTGGATTAAACTTATTGATTTCTTCACTTATTTAATGAGTAATCTCTTCTTTAACACTTGTGATTTTTTCTTATATTGTTTCTTCTTGTATGTGAGTCATTCTTAGTGAAATAAACAATAAAGCAAGTTTAGTTTACAGGTATTCTTGAATTTGAACAAGAATTTCTGTAAAACTTTTATTTAAATAAAACTTACAAAAGCAACTTATGTTTTTCTTCTTGAGAATGCGTATATTTTTGTGATCTTCATGGAAGCTTCCTAGTTCGTTGTTTATAAAATGTCTACATCTATTCATTGTGCCGTGCAATTCTATAGCAGACGATAATTAAAACAAAGCAGGATATCGTCAAAACAATGAATGTGCAAATTTGGTATTTCTGACCTAAGTGTACTAGCAGACTTAAGAATCTTCGAAGTTTTCAATGACAAGGGCACAAATGTGTTTTTTCGAGTACAATTTACCTTATGCTGGATTTTTTTTGCATTTGTTTTATGGCGAATGAGAACATTCAACCGTCATTTTCTAAAAACTGAAAATGTTCACATTCATTGTTTTGGCGTGGTGACAACGATATCATAGAGGATACAAGGATATGGATGACAAGGAATTGATAGCGATTCATACTGCTAATTATTATTTCATTGTATTGTATCACAGTTTGTAGTATTTGTAGGATAACAGTCTTAAGTATTGCTAAAAATTCCAACCTGTAATTTTTTTCTTATTTAACATAACATTTAAAAATACTGAAATCTGGCCGCAAATCGACTTTCAACTGGGCCGACTCGTCCGATAAAATGATTGATTTCCATTTACTTCGTAAACTTTCCAAGCAATAAAAAGCAATTTCTTATATCTCCTTGCAGTTTAATATATGAAAAAGACCAGGTCGGACGGAGAAGTTTGGTAAGTCACCCCTTAAAAAAATAATTTAAAAGTTCCGTCCTAGCGGTGGACCAAATTCGACTTTTCGCTCATAAATACGAAATAAGTCGAGGATTTAGCCAAGGGTATTATAAGGACGTAAGTTAGAGGCACTTTAGGCGAACCATCAGGAGGAGCCCGCGCCACTTTAAGCTGCTTTCGTTATGCAGGCAAATTGGGCAATCCCAGAATCCCGTAATACACAATAAATTTACAGGGAGAGGACACTGTAGAGGCTTATATTCAAATATCTAGTCTTATTCGGCTTATGGGATATTGTAATTGATTATGTAAACGATTTGGTCATTGCATATCGATTTAATGGAGACTTAATTATGCCAAAAGTTAGTTCATTTTAAAAGATTACGGGAGGGGTCTTCTTAATTTGAATATAAAATTCCTCTTCGTTAATGTTATTCAAGTTTCGTAAGCTCGTTATATAGAGGTGGGCTCAAAGCTGTCACTAATTATTTTTAAAATATAATTAAGGCATGTTAGCTTGGTTTAATATAGTTCTCTGTCCTTTAAAAGCTAAAAACCTCGCACCAAATATAAATAGTAAAAGGCAATTTTTCTAGAATTAAGGCTTTGGTTGGAGTATGTTCAATATCGCCTCTATTACCATACAAATTAGAAAATCTCCCCGACGAAATTTCCATTCCGCGTTAAAAACTTCATGGGAGATAAACACGTCAACAACGGCGCTATTAGCGACCCTTTGTTTGTCGAGGGCTGTTTTTCATTTCTCGAATGGAATCATCCAAAAATTTTAAAGCTTAGAAGTTCCCCTTTTTAAAAGAATAAAAAATTGTTCTTAAATTGAGATTAAGAAGTTTCACTAACGAACTGAATTTTTCTCTCAATTATCTGTTTAAAAAGCGACAATATATCGGACGTAAAAAGCGACTTCTCTTAGCGACAATAAATCGAAGGAAAAACACAAAGGCTTCATGAGTTCCTGCCTCGGGCCCCATGATTGAAATAAAAGGTTTGCAAGAGAATCAGCAATATTTCAAAGCTCGATTGACCGGCCGTCCTTGTTAAAAAACTCCGGATATTCCCTTAGCTTCCCTCGGGATTCCGTTAACAAGATTATTTGGTTTTATTTCCTGTCCGAGGATGTTTCGTTTTTTTTACCAAAAGTTTTTGTTTGTTTTCTTGGCGGCTAAGAAAATAATGGAGACTTAGGTTTATATATCCATCTTGTCAACGAGAAAGAGCTATTTTTATTTGTTATAAGGTATTGTTTTGACCATAAAGTTGTAATATCGGGCTTTGAAGTGGTTGATAATCCTAACGATGAGCAGGAACTTGTAATTGAAGTTGTTGGAAAATTGTAAAGAAATTTCACAAGAATTGATACAATGATATTTGCTGTTGTGGTGCAAGTTTCTGATTGACGGTGTCTAAGCCGTCCGAAAAATCAATTTATCTAAAAACAAAGTTTTATGTTTTTACAAGCTTAAACGTTTTGGTTAAAGAAAATGACAGGTTTTGTTTTTCTAATTGTCTATAATGATTGACTCTCCATTGAAATTAAAATTTGTACCTTAGAAGTATCAAACCAAGATAAAGAATATATTTAATATATTCTTCTTTGGTGTAATTTAAAAAAAATTAACTTAAAAGAAGTGTTTTTTATATATTGGCATCACCATCATTAACTCTAGACCCTCCCTTTCATTGTTTTC
Source organism: Hypothenemus hampei (assembly GCA_013372445.1). Taxonomy (NCBI): domain Eukaryota; kingdom Metazoa; phylum Arthropoda; class Insecta; order Coleoptera; family Curculionidae; genus Hypothenemus; species Hypothenemus hampei. The sequence goes on from JABRWK010000063.1 coordinate 367,551, forward strand.
CAACCACCTCACCCTAATGTTATCATGCTTTCACTTTGTCGATCGTCTTTTTTCGCTCATTCGAATGGCACTCTGAAACAATAAATCTTTGTCTCTGACACGTGCGACTAGTACACTGTCCATTCATCGAGTTTTTTTTTTACTTTTTAGGTGTTCTTGTTGCGAATTTGTTTTGTTCTTTCTCCGGCCCGGAGGCCGAGATCGTATTTTATGCTGAAACGTTGGCTTTTTGTCATTTTTAATTCGTCTCACAGTTTATGATTTTGACGTGTTGATTTTTAATTTTTGAAATCATCATTTGGTAACCTGTACAGTGATTGGTTACTTAATAAACTTTGTTGGATTGTAACACCTCAGTTTAGAAGAGATTCTTCTTTGATTGAGGAAAGCGGGGATATTTCTTTAGATATTAGATGTTAAGATTGTTTTCAAGTTAAAACTGAAAAACTGAATTTTTTCCACTATTTTTTAAAATATAAATGCAACTATTGCAATAAATGTTTTATTCTAGTTTATTTGAAAGAATTAATCTTGACTCAATTTAAAAAGTGGGGTAACAATTAAAACAGCAGATCATTGACAAGATAGTGTTAAAATTTTGTAAAACAAAGATAGAGGATATTTCTTACATTTAGAAAAAAAATCCACTTTCATTCATATATTGTTATTGTGTTGTACTATCCAGGACTAGACTGGTACGGGATTATTTGTCACCGACGGAAAACCGTTTTATAACCATAAACATATGACATTATTTATGGAATCAAGTAATTCCAGTAAAAATTGGCTCAAGGAACTCCATGAGTTTTTTTACACTTTTTGAGGTGCTATAACTCTAGAATTTAAAGGACAAAATTATTTTCTTCACATAAAAACAAAACAAGTTAGACGAGGTCTTAGAAAGTTCTCCGTCACACATTTCAATTTCTATGACCTTTATATACACTAAGGAACATTTTCGAATTTTAGATTGGTAGAAAAAGAAAACCAAATACAAAAAAGAATAAATTAATGGCAAAAATGGCACACGAAATATACATGAGCATTATCTCAAAAATCGTGTATGTCTGAATACTGAATAAATTATTGGTCAATAACTTATTTAAAATGAAATATTCATTGGAATTTCCAAGTAAAACGTTGAATTTTCTTTCCAAATGTAATGAAAAAAAAATCAAATAACGAGAATGTCGCTTTCAGAAAAAACAGAACAAACAATCTGTTTGTAAAAATTTAAAGGAAATTGGCCAATTAATTAATTTGTCAGAGAAAAAAGACGAAACGAGCGGTACGATCCAGACGAAGCCGCCTCGAGCGTTTTTATCGTTTCCGAGGAAAAAATCCTGGATGAAAAGTTTCCAGGACAAAAGATCGTTGTGTCGCTGTATCACAAGACAAAGCAAGAGATCTTGACTCTAATTCTTTATTTTAAATGTAATTAAAAATATTACAGGCTGAATCAATATAATAAATTTACACGTGTAAATGATAATTAGAGCTCGATATACATGTATGTATATCGTTATTTATTTTAACACTAGTCTGCATAATTAACAGAATGAGTTATATCGAAGTTGAAAATTTGTGCAAACACTAATTAAATAGAAACTGGATCCCAATATTGCCATCCGAAATGCAATGCAATTTATGGATATAGACATGGTTTCCCGGGGAAACAATCCTTTACTGTCCTCAAAGTCTTTTGTGTGCCCAACGATAAATCAGGAAGAAGGATTTTGCGTGCTGTCCCCAACTTTAAAACAATTACAATCTAATATTTTAACCGGGCGGCCTCTACTGAAATGGAAGAAGGGTGGCGATAACTTTAACTCTCCCTCAACCACCCCCCAAAATCCGATTCGGAAAAATCGGTAAAGTGTACTGCTGCTATTCCTGATTGTTCCTGTTTCTCGTAACGACAATGACGGATTTTTCGTTCGTTTCCTGATAAAAGCAATTTTCGGCAATCGTGTTTATTACCTGATTACATTGTATTTTGCAAGGAACTAATTTATCTTTTAGCTTTTTACGAGGTACTGAAATCTTAAATTTATTCATTAGAAAGTAATGGATTTTGGTATTTGTAAGGACAATTCATGTGCATATCTTGCTTTTGGAGAAAGAAATATAGCTAAGTTAAAATGGATGTTTGCAAATCCCTATTTTACAAAACATAGTATTTAGTCAAGAATTAAAGTTGTGCAATTTTAGGAATGTTATACCTTAATTTGTATGCTGTGATGAAAACAAAAGAAAACTCAAAATAAGTCTTGAAATATGAGAAACACAACAGAGAAAACGTGAAGGTTTAGGGTTGCCTTTTCAGCATTGGACCAATTAACTGGATAACAGATATAATATGTAGGTTTGTGTATTTTAATATTTGAACGCAACAAAAACCTTTATATCTTAATTTTAATGATCTGAGCCACCTGTGTGGTCAAATTTGAATCCTATTGGCAAAACATCTGCTTTTGGTTAATTGATCAGATAAAAGGGGATGACTGTATTATAAACCTAAAGAGAGGATACTACAACCATTAAAAATGCTTTTTGGATGAATCGATAATTTTGAGATGAATTCAATGGTCGCACGGATTTTTTCATGAATTAGGAGAGGAAAAAGAGTTTTCGAGATTTTTGCACCACTTGACTTAATACACACAGGGTGTCTCAGTCCACGAGGATAAATTTTAAAAACATATAGAGGAAGTAATTATAAACACTTTTTGTTAACGAATCTAGGGTGTTTGAGCTTCCAATGCTTTCCTACAGTTGTTAAAAATTTCTTCATAGGTAGCTAGTAGATACGGTCATCAGCTGATGGTTAGCGCTCAGTCAAGCTCGTAATTGTGAATCCCGTTGTTGCTTTTTATAATAATTGATCGATGCGTTTCTCGATTGGAGATATACAATTCGTATCACATTAACAGCAAGTCGCGCACACGCCAAAAAGCTTCTTCGAACACGATAAACTTAACTTGATCTCACGTTACATGTAATGTTCCAAAAAAAATGTAAACACTAGTCTACAATTTCTTAATGGGATGACCGGCGGTAACGCAAAAAAGCAGAGCTGCATTAATACTACAACCCCATACTCTCAGCTATAGGAAAACTTTGAGCAACTACAGAAGAGCACTGCAAGCTGACATCCCAGGTTTGTTAACAAAAAATGTTTATAATTACTTTCTCTACAATTTTTTAAAATTTCACCCAGCATCATTGGAACACTCTGTACATCTTAATAATAGATGTAAACGTGAAACACGGAAAGCCACTTAAGAGTTTATTTAATTTTTGTCTAATATTTCCAACCCTCCCTTTTCCATATTCTAAACCATCAAATGCCCTATTTTTTATTCCAAACGTCTATCTATGTCATGTGGTGAATTCTAAAAAGATCGTCAAAAAACGATTCCATTGATGACAGAAAAGCATATATTAGTAATTTAATTTTCGTTGTTGTAAACATTTTTAATATTTTGAGTTTAGCTTTTTAAAGGAAAATCATTCAATATTGCCGTAAAACAGAAAATCAATGCGAAATTAAACAAGAATTAGTCCTTTTAATCCCTTAAGCCGAGTTTTGGTATGTTTTACTTCAATTTAGTTTAACCGATTATGGTTTTATTTAGGTTTCCTGCCACGTATTACTATTCTAGAAAATAAGAACAGAAATTTCAATGCTATAATTTTATCATTTTTAGTGATTACAATGTATTATTGCGGAATACTCTTTGAATATGTTACTAATTTTCTTACACTCTAAGTCTTTATACTAAGTATACGTAAATTTTTCATAAAAATCCATTAATTTTTCTGATATTATACGCAATTTTCTCGAAAATCATTTAATATAAAACCAATGGTTCTCGGAGACTTTTATCTCATATCCAAAATCTTTCCATTCCACTCAATAAAAGCTATTGACTGTCACATTTAAAGAATTATAACGATATAGAAGTAAAGGAATAGTCTCTTACTTCCCGTATTGAAATACTAAAATAAAACCAAACTGCAAATATATGAGATCCTTTGTCAAATGTTAAGCTACAACAAGATAGTTTGAAGTCATTTGAAACTATTCGCTAAAAAGTATGTTGAACGTAATAATGGATAAAGTTTGAACGATTATTTTTCGTTTTCAAGAGCGGTTCGTCGTTTATAATGCGAATTGTGAATAGTAAAACTGGAAACTTTTTTACTGAGGAACGACTATAAAAAGTTATAAATACGTTAAATCCTTCAACTGGAAATCTAATGGAAAAGCTTAAATTGCATCACGTTTCGAATTCATTCGGTTCATAACATTAACGTTTTCCAGGATTAAATGTAAATATTCTCTATCAGAGAAGCGAAATTTCAGCTAAGATCGTTTCAGTCGCAGTGTTTTCGCGGTTTCGACCGCCCCCAGGACAATTTATGCTGTATACTCCCAAGTTGCCCCCCGAAGCCACGTTCGAAGTACCGTTTGTAACTACGATACTGCAGTTTCTGTACTGATTTTTCTTACGTCTAATAATTTAATACCCCTTTTGTCCTTAAACTTTACTAATAAATCGGAAATTCCGTGATAAATCTGTTTGTTTGAATGTCGGAAGTGAATTCAATGTATATTCATAGTTCTGTTACATGCATTAACTATATAGAACCGGCAGGATAATCATTATATTTGTTGCATTTACTACGACATCCGCTCCGGATCCAGGCGCAGTCATATTGATAAACTTTCGCCAGACTGTGAAATAAACTTTGCGGGAATTATAGCCGAAATCAGCTCCTGGAAATAAGCCGGAGCGTTTCTGGAATCAACTAGGAACGATAAGCAATTTACAGGAGTCTCGAGTAATTGGAAACTTGTCTGGATTCGATATCTGGCTCAATTAGAAGCAACCGTCAAATATTACGTGCCAAAAAGNATGACTTATGGCATCTATTTCATTGTACTGATAAAAGTACAATGGAATAGATGCTATACATGAATAGATGTACTCCATTAGAAACATGCACGATATAAAAGGTTGAAATTTAAAAATAACAATGATCTTAAAATTGTTCTTCATGGCAACACATATTTCACATTGAGTATTAGTATTAATGATGTAGATTGCTCACTAATAGTGAACCGGTATTCTCGCAGACAGCTGGTTGATTACATAATACGTCTAATATCTCCCGTGAAAGAGGAGAATAAATAACCCCGGTCTTTCTTCCACAGAGATAATCGGGGAATTTGATTACCTCTTGGGAGTTGATCCCGGAGTAGTTAACTACATGGGGTCTTGTTTGCGCCATCAACCTATTGGTCAAGAGACTAATAGCATCGTAAAATCCCAATGCTTCAAGCAGGAAAAGTGCAACGAAAGGGCACGACGGGCAATTACCGGACGACAGGAACACGAGCCTTTTGAATATAGAAAAAATATCGAAGAACATTTGAAGTTCCAGGTAACCGCCAAAGTGTCAACAACTACAGTGAAAATAGGGAATATATTAAATATTGTTTGCACTTTTTTTAATCTTCTTAGAAGATGTATTGACAGAGAAGTATGCCCCGATTGAAGTTTGAGCACTATGGAGCACATCGAGCTGCCATGGACCGGTTAGTAAATCAATTTTTGTTTTCACCCGAAAGGGAGGATGGACTGGGATAAACAAATATTGGTTCGCTTTAGCGAAAGCAGTCTCGACCCTAGATGATTCTTCAGACGGAATTTGTTCCCAGTAGTCGTTGACCTTCGAAAAGCATTCCACCGCCGTCGCGACAAGTGCTGCGTAATGGAAGTGGTAAGTTTTGATCCCAAAATCTTGCTCTTGATGCTACTTTGCGATGCCATCTAGACATCCCAATGTGGCACCGGATAATATTTAGCGGAGGCGACGTCACGGCCACCGGTTGGTTTGTCAATACTGCAGAACCATGTGGAACTGTGACGTCAATGTAGCCCGAAACATGATCTTGGTTGCGACAGGATAGGTCAATTACCGGATGGGACAACCGCCGCATCAGTCTGTTGGTGCGGCAGATCGTCGTCGTTAGGGGCGACGATCGTAATCCTCGATGCCCACCACCGTGTGGGCGTCAGAGGGTTAAGATATAAGCAGGCAACTTTAGTTGCATATGCTTGGAGTGACCTCTGTATACACTATAAAATATTACAGATATTGAAATACTGCCTTGCTAGATCGAACTTTAATAGCAAACTTCACAGATGGCACCACAGCAAATTTCTAATTCCTACTTTAGAATATATATTTAATGCATTAATAAAGAAGTATCACACTATCATGAACATCATCAAACAACAGATGAAAAAAATGGATAAGTACAGGAAAAAACTTATTTGTTAGAAGGGCTTGGAAGAACGTTGACCATCGGAGTTGTTAATAACTAATAATGTTCTTATGACGAGTTCAAAAAGGTTTTAAACTTTATAAAATTAAACATAGTAGTATTTAATAAGTACAAAAGCCACAATAAATGTAACTTTTCATATTCATTTTTATTCACAAAAAAATTAGAAGTGTCTGTTTCTTCTGGAACTACTTTTTATATCATACTTAAAAAAAACCTTTTATATAAAACAGACTTACCCATTTATCCAGACATCCAACAAGAAGTATTTCTGTGTAAGTTTTATGATTAAATTATTAAAATTGGACCAACTAGAAAAATCTTGTTTAAAAATCTGCTATGTTAAATTTAAAAACATTTGATACCTTTGTACGTTCATTAATTTATTGTTTCAGATAAAGCAGTGAAGAATAGTGGAAAAAAAACATTCTTTAATAGCGTTTTAATTTTTAAATATCGATCATCTCAAATCAATACTACATAAGTCAAAAATGATTATTTTTGAGGAGCTAAATAAAACTGCTTAATTGCTGTTTGCAATGATGTTGTTGAAAATAAATTTAGCACCTATTAGTAAATCGTCTTTCAAAATACTTTTTTCAATGTATTTCCCTAATGACTTTATTTTTTTTTGTATTAGACTTAAATTGGTTTTTTGAACTTACGAGATATTGATTTGAGACCATCGATATGTTTCTTTTAACGTGCTGATGGTAATTCAACAATCAGTCTAACTAGGTTCAGAGATGCTGGTATAAAATCTTACTATCAAAAAAACACAAATAAATTAACTCATTATACTAATAAATTATACCAAGGAATTATTTCAGTTAATATTGACTATACATATTAAGGTATACCCTGTATAAAAATTTAAACTAGAAGGCCGTTATCTTCAACAAATCAAAATCAATCTTCAAAATAAAACTGTTGCCGTCCTTTGATAATGCGAACAATAAATTTTTATGTCACAATATTTGATAGAAAAATGTTTACATTGTCAGGTTGTAAATAATTGTTCAATTTAAAAATAAAAAGGATGCAATCATCCCTTGAGAGCTGCGTGATAAAACTTTAAGTATTGTAACAATCGAGCGTAATAAACTGAATCATGATTAGTTCTGCGATGAACTTTTTGTCTGAACGTTTTTAGTGAATTAATTCGAAAAAAATTGTAAACAATGCGAACGATATTTCGATATAAACAATCGCAAAATCCGTATAAAAACTGACAACGTCAGAACGGTCTGCCTATCTAAAACAAAAGCCCTAGCTGTACCTTGGTAAAAAGGGGTAATGCCCATTTTGATAGTTTTGAATAAAAGCTGATTAATAATTTCAATATTTTTCAATATTTTTATTTTTGATAGCAGAACGTTCAGAACACAAAACAATAAATGTAACGTGAATTACCATCTATTTGTATTATAATTATAGAAATGTGCATATGGCATATGTGGCAAATGTGCATATTAGCCCTTTTAAAATGATTATAATTTTGACATTGGTCCTTTGAAAATATCTCTAATTTGGAATCTATTTATATAAGAACATTGAGCCTTATTTCATTTATTACTCTCACTTTTTCAAGTTAAAAAATAATATAAACTCAAAATTGATATATTTAGACATTGGCGTAAAATATACAGGGTGAATCTAAATGTGCGAAAGATTTTACGGGGTTATTGGTGAGGTCATTTTATGAATAAAGCTCATATAAATATAAGTTCGAAAGCGCTTAGTTTCCAAGATGGAGAGTGTTTCATTTTTTTTTATATTTTTTTAAATATTTCAAAAACGGTTTGAGATACGGACATGAAATTTAGGACACAATGTGAGTGGATAAATATGCATGTTCTGGAGTAGACAGAACATTTTCACCTTTACCAGTGGCGTCCGTGCAGCTATCACATGAGCTATTTGTAATGAAAAAAATGGCATGCCACTGTCTTTTTTCAGTTTGAATATGTTTTTTCAAATAGTCCATCAGTTGTTAACAAAAAGGCCTTTTAGTGTTTTGTCGTTGAAGAAGCCATTTTGAAGATAAAAAATAATTTATAATTCCTGTATCTACTATAAAACTGGTTCAACATATGGAATATATGGACACTCTGTATCTTGGAAACAAAGCGTTTTCGGACTTATGTTTATATGAACTTTTGCACAAAAAGACCTTGGCAATCATTCCTTAAAATCTTTCGCACATATTTAGATACACTCTGTATATTATTACACATTAGTATTAACTCTCCCAGAAAATATATATTTTTATTTATATTTTATCTTTATACAATTTTCCTTGTCTGGAAGATTTTTTTATTACAAAATTAAATTTGTTTATTTTAGAATACAGGGTGTTATAGTACTAAGAAACAATCGTTATTTCATCATAACACTTAAGATATTTTTGTGAAAGTCGGTATATGGATTTCTACCATCAAGGAGCATTTTCCGATTTAAATGATTTTTAAAATTTGATAGCAGTGGCATGCGTATGGTATTGGAACTAAATATTTTAGAAGAAATAATGATACGCCACTGCTTTTTTCAAAAACAAAAATTATTTTATTAGTGATACTTTATTTTGTAACCAAAAGGATCTCTTGACTTTCTTCCTATCTTGACCTCTTTCAATATTGACATGCAATTATGATATACGCTATATAACAAGAATGAACATTGAACGCAACGATGGACATCATGTTATATCGTTTGCGATTCTATACCAATTAGGAAATAAGAAAAAGATTCAGTGTGATTTTTTTTTAACTTTAGAATTGAGCTCAAAGGTGCCGAAAATATTTTTGATGTAGTAAAATTTTATAAAAAGCGCAATCCGATCAAATTATTTCATCGAAAATTAGCTATTTTAAATTAAGATTTTTAGCAATCAAGAAAAACCCATGCATTGGCCAATAATTCAGCTCAAATATTTAAGTCTTACCTCTCTAGTCGTACCTATAACTAGGAAAGAAAAATTAATGACTATTCATATACATCATTTTAACCTTCAAAAGTAAAAATAGCTATAGAAAATCAAAAGAATAAGAAAATATATTAATATTGCGTCATGGAAAAATAATTAATATGTTACAAAGGAAGACAGATAAATAGTATCACTGACTTTGGAGAAAAACGACATAAGTCAATAGGAAATTAATTTGACTTATGTCGTTTTTCTCCGAAGTCAGTGGTATATTCACACTTCATTTCTTCGAATAAGCTATTACCCAAGTCAATGGATCCAACTATCGACACCAACGTGTATTCAAAAAACTATACTAAAGTAAACGGCCCCTTTTATTGTTTTATTGTTGAAAGGTCTCGTTTTATTTCCCAAAGCTAAAATAGTCCTTAAGGTTTTCTAATTCTTGTATTACTTTTGAATTAATTAAATAAATATCATTTTCATTACTACTATCCTAGTTTTACTGATTTCTAGGTATAAAATTCTGACAAGACACAATTCATAATTTTAACGTCATTAACTCAATCGTAACATATGGTGGAAGCGCCGGGGGTCGATCCCGGTACATTTCTCAGAAGTCACCAGTAACTAAATTGCGTTGTTTAGATCGTTTATCCGTATTAAAAGCATTAGACAACCAGATTGAAAGCGTTCGACCAACAACAATCTATAGAATCGTTGGTTCCAGGCCCACAAGGCTTAAAGTAACGACTAAAACAAGAAAAGTAAAAAGAGGACGAGGACAACCAAGAAAATTGATAGATGTAATGGCATCTGCGTTCCATTTGGTCACATAATAATTGACAAGAATACCAAACACGTCAGGTCACAACATCCGTGTAAAAATCGCATTACCGAAATTCCTGTTAACTGCAATCATAATAACAATAACAAGACGACAACGAAGAAACTACATAATAATAACAAAATGTTTGTCCTGGGAAGAAAGAAATCTACAATGTTATCAAGGATAAATCAATTGAAATAATAATGCCATTAATGGCATCCTCGTCTCTGAAAGAATTTTTCTCACGTAAGCCAAGCAAATGGGTGAGGGACTTAATTAGAAAATTAAGATCAAGACAAACAAAATGATGAATTCAATGCAAACAAAATAAAATGAAAGGTGAAGAATTCACTGATTCCTGAACACAACGGTCATCCCGCTAACGAAAAATGCCATACCATTAATAGATGATGGCTTGTCATTGAAAAAAGAAATTAAGCTAATAAAAAAAAGACAAAATCCACCAAAACAAATCAATGGCTAACCCATGGCCTATCTTAGTCTCGGCATTTGTCCGTTTGATCTCACCATAACGATTGTGTTTCAGATTAAAATTCGTCCATAAATTTGATACTGTTTACATTTTTCTCTAGTATTCCGCAGGTCTTCAAGAGTTATTCTAGTGCATGTCCATTATATCAAACATGTTTGTGGCCAATTAAATACAGGGAAGATCGCAAATTACAATTTTTTTTGCTTAGAAAACCAGTATGCTAACTAGTATCAAAAGGGAATAGGGACCAATGCTCTTTGTTCATGTTTACAAACTTCTTGTCTACCGGAAATCCAAAGTCCTTCAAGAAAGTGGCACCCCTGGATTCGCGTCTACATTATTTAAGAAGTACTTAAAAAGAAACCTTTAACTAGAAAATGATCACTTATCTTTCAAAGGGCTTGTTTTTTAAAGCAAACTTTTTGGTAGCAGTAACTAAACACTCACTAATTGTAAGTCATTCGCGATGTGCACTCTAGATCGGTACTTCTGTATGTTATTGGCACGAGTCCTGCGACTCGTACAATCCTTTCTGAATTTAGTCCTTGGAGAGACTTTTAGAAAAATCCATTGTACAGTGAAATTTATTTGATACGTTAAATGGCAATTTACTATTAAACTACTTGAAAAATTTTTAAGTCTAAAAAGTTCGAAGACCAAGTTGAGAAAGAATCATACTGAAATCGTTGTACAGTTTTTATTTGTATGCATTTAACACAATGGGTTTTTTGAAAAGTCTGAGGTTTACATTATTATGGGTTTTTATTATATCGAAAGTATTAAGATTACTTTCGAAAACATAGTCTAATTTTCCGTATTCAACATCTTCTGAACTATAAGAAATGTAATACACGTAATCAGCTATATACAAACTTCAAAGGATACAATACTAAGTTGAAAAAGAATAATACCGACAGCGTTGTAGATTTTATTCATATAATCTTGTTTCTGTGTATTATCATTGCGTCGAGCCGCGATTATGAAAAATTATTTCGAAATAAACCATATTGTTTTTTACTTTTTTTGAGAGAAAAGCTTACTTATTATTAGAAAAATAATTAATTAATAACAATTTAATTCCTATGAAGATATGTCCTTAAGGGTTATTCAAAGTAAGAAAAAAATTTTCAAAGAGTTGTATTTTCCAGACCCAAGTTGAAAAAATAGGAACTTATTTTTCCTATTTTTTTCTTGTAGAATCACTCCTTGCAGTAAAGTTAGTGAGCCAATATGCCAATTCTTCGTTATTCTTCATATATAAATGGAAAGACGTTAAACTTTATGCCCGTAACACTCTGCAAGGTCATCTATGATATGATATATGTACACGGTTTGTCCCAAAAGTAATGAGAATGGTTCTGTATTTTTTTTATTGAAGTTAGGTTTAAATACACTTAGAACTTTTTAAAGTAGTCTCATTGAGAGTCTATACACCGCGTACAACGTTTCTGCCACTCTCTATAACAGTGTTGCAAGTCCTCAACGGAGGAGAGCTTGTTCAATTGTTTAATTAACCGTTTTTAACGGTTCCAAAATGGGTCTTTTCAGGTCAGGCTTGACTTTCGTTTGACGTAAAGGGCTGTGTTCGTCCACTCAGAGATCATATACGCCTGGACCTTTCACCACAGTAATATGCCGAGCCACACTGCATTGATAGTGGGAGAAATTTTGGCTACCAAAACATTCCAATGCCTCCTCAATCACCGTACAGCCCAGATCTGACCCCGTGCAACTTCTTTTTATTTCTTTGCATCAAGTCTGACCTGAAAACTGAATAAACTTTTATTTTCTGATTTCAAAAATATATTACATGTTGACATTTGGTTTGGCTGATTTCGAGGTATTTGCATCTAAAAATCGGGATTATATTGCTTCTCCAAATCGCAGTTACCATAATTAAACAAATGAACTGAACGTGAAAATGGAATTTTTGAACTAACCGTTTCAACGGGCGGATTGAAACTTACAGGGCCATTAATTGGCCATCAAATAGTCCTGATCTAACCCCTTTAGATAATATAATCTGGATTTTTAAATGCAAACACCGCGAAAAAGGTATAATCAATAAACAATATATACAATATCATATCAACATGTTATATATTTTTGAAATCAGAAAATAAAGGTTTACTCAATTTTTATAAAATATACTGGGTGTTCCACTAGAAATTTACCGACTTTGTGTGCTTTTTAAACTTTACAATATTCATATGTTATGTTACGTAACATTTTTTGGCAATTTAGGATAAATCCTATAACTTTTATATTTAAAGTTTTTCTATATCTTTCATAATAAAAGCAGTAGGCCCTGTCTAAATATACGGACCAACCCTGTACAGTCAAACGAATCTTTTACTTTGAAAAAATATTGTAGAATTTTTGTTAAAATGGCAGAGAAAACCAGAGGGACCATAAAGTTTATACCGCTGAGGAGATAAGGCAAATTACGCTGGACTACCGCGGCAAGACGCAAAACTTAGATCTAATGAAATTTGACAAGAGGAAAGCGAAGCCTGTGGAGAAATGTCGAGAGAAGCTAAAGCCTGAAGTTCCGAAACCAACTAATATGACAAAGAAAACAACGGAACAACTGAATCATTTAATAATCAGGGAGGCGATTTTCGAGGTAAACACTAGAGTGACTGAAATCATAACATGTCAATAGTTCGCTAACAACTATAGCAAAACAGTAGACGTGTAGAATTTTATGATACGTATCAAGTTGATGAGAAATAAGTTAACAATATAATCATACGCATATTAAGCTGAGTATGATCTACCTTAAGCTGCTACCAAAGAAAAAATGGTACAATGTTGTGAGCTTATATTTGAACATATTTTTACTTTTTCAAGTGAAAAGAAACTGAAGAAAATTTTTTATTCCATTTTCATTTTAAAAATTTTTTTTTTAGTTTATCTCGAGAGATTTTGCCTGTTCACTTTTTTTTATATAGAAATCAATTAACTACTCACTTGGTTATGTTTGTCAGTCAACAAATTTGTAACAACTTTTTCTAAAATACCGAATTCATTGATATTAATATTTTATTAAAACTATCGCGCTGTTATCAACGGACCTTTTTCTAGTTCCCTGTATAAATTAGGTGGCCGTTCGAAGTCAATAATTATGAATACTGTTCATAACCAAAAAAAAGTAAAATTAAACAGACTTTCTGAAAGTTGATTTAGAAAAGAATAAATAATTCGAAAACTGGTGTTCTACGTTAACCGAGACAAAATTTAATCGTAAATCGAATCAGCCGTAAACTGAAACGGTTGTAAACCGAATTGGTCGTAAACCGAATCGGTCATTAATTGCAACATCGTAAATTTGTCACCTTTTCATTTAATTCGTAAAATTTAACTAATTATTTGTTTATTAAAATCGTGTTTAACGTTGCATTATTGCTTATTTAATATTAATAATAATTTCATTATTAGGTATTCTATTTTTTAGAGCTTTCTGATGTTTAATATTAACTTTTTCCATATATTTTGTAAATGATATTTTGCATAGAACTTGTATCAAGTGATGCTGCGTCTGTTACTTTTTTAGTACGACAGCATGTCTTTTTGGGCAAAACTAATGGCTTATTGGCTACATTTAAGTTTAGAATAGCGGCTAAACCCTATAATAATTTTTTTGGATATGCTTTCCTGGGTTAAACTATTTGAAAAACAGAATTTATCGTTTTAAGTTATACAGTAAATAATAATTCTGGAAAAAGAATAATTTTAATAAAAATATAAAAAATTATTATAATAACAGAAAAATACCAAAGTATCCCAACCGTGTGCTGAGGCAAAAGGAAAGGTTTTCCAATGATTCACCTGTAAGTCAGAAAATGTCAACATTTACAATTAAGTATGGCTTTCAAACATTCTGTACAAATGATTTAATTAAAAAGAGGATTGAGGAGGACGTTATCGAAATCTCCCAATTAATGGTTGAAGCACCACTGTACGTGCACTATTACTACGTGAAATTTTTGCATGAACGTTTCAATGACCTCTCTAAAACGGTCTCATTAGGTTTTCTGTTAGATTTCTATTCCCATTTGGAACTGGGGAAAAAACAAGAAAACGGGCTAACTTAATTCAAAAGGATCGGGAGTATTTGATAAAATAAGGCCGGCAATTCAGACATCACATGTACGGGGTGTTCAGGATGAAGTTAACGAGAGGAAAAACTTTTTTTATTTTGATTTTTCAAAGAAATTTCACTTTTCATGAAAAGTTCTGCTTGTGCTTCAACTACCACAACAAAGGTTGGATTCTCAGATGTCTATGTAGGTTAATTGAAAATTAAGAAATTGTGAAAAAGTATCACGAATAAAGTACCTTTAATTTTCTGAAATACATAAAAAATGTTAAAGAAAAGTTATTTGGAATAAAAGCTCAGCTTAAATGTGAAAATTAAAAAGTGTATTTTTTTTAGTTTAAGTTTTTTCTTTATAAACACTTTTTTAATTTTACATTTAAGCAGCGATTCTAATTGCAAACAACTTTTTAACAAACTTTTTTTCTTTAAAATACTTTATTCTTGGTACTGTTTCACATTTTCTTAATTTTCAATACTAAAAAATAAACTGCACCATGAACTAGAGATGAACGAATAGAAAGAATTCACATAGCTTGTAAAGAAATAACTCCGAATGAAATTGGAAAAGTTGTACGACACATCCGAAGGAGAGTGGATAAGAACATTGAAATAGAGAAAGACTATACTGAAATGCAACCAATTATGTTGGTAATTGTTTGTTAAACCACGTAATACATTTTTCTGGAATCTTTAATTGTCTCCAGTCTCATTTTCTAACTTTCTAGTTTAATTTTCTTCCTTCTAGTCTAATTTTGATTTAAAATACTTTTTTTACTAATTGGATAAAAAAATCTTATTTGGAAATTAATGAAGTTTTCGGTTGGGTAAAACTCTTTAAATGTTATAATTTCTAGATACTTAATTGGTGGTTGCGGTTAAGAAATGTCACTTGATTTTGAATATTCAAAACGTCTTACGTTAAAACCTCATCTTTCAAAGACCGTCGGTCCAATTTTAATAAAATTATACCAAGGGATTTCTTGGGTATCTTTTTATAATATAACTACAAGGTTATTGGTAATTCGACCTATTCCCGTTAATGTCACAGAGGAGGTCATTAGCTATTAATTTAACCATAAAATACCTTATGCAAAAGTGAACCGTGTTCAAGATATTCATAATTTAATTTTTTTTTAAAAATAATGCATGCGATTTTAAAAATGAATCATTAAAAAACCAATTATTATAACCAAACTTTTTAAATTATTTTACATTGAGGACATCATAGTGAATTATTATAAACATTTAATCCAAGACTATCTAACATTTAAAATGGGAGACCGAAACATCTCAAGTTTTATAGGTTATGATTAATTTCTTCCATTAAAATTTTTTTTTTCAGAAGAAACCCTAGTATAGTTTGTATGCAGATTATTTTAAAAATATCTATATTTTCGATTAAGGTATTAAAATCTAGGATCAGTTAACAGGTAACAGAAAAATCCAAATTACAAAGGGAGCATGCACACTTGACGTCAGATAAAAGTGGACGACAGTTCAAGTCATTTTTCCCAGATTTGGGTAAGTCTGGCTTTTTTTTAAATCTTTTTTTCTATAAATCGTGTAATCCATCGCAAATAAAACATAAACTTAAATAACTGAATTTAAAAAAAATTAAGTTACACTCAATAAACATAAAGAAATCTAGGTTTTGATTTATATTTGTTAAAAATCCAGNAAAGTGCATTTTTTGGTATCAACTTCAATTAAATTATATAAATGGTTCTTCAAAGAGAAAACAACAGGGAAAACTAGCTTCCAGACGTAGAATCAGCTAAGCCATCAACACTGAATTCTAATTCCGTGTTATACAAGGTGTTCTATAGAGAAATTTATAACAATCATTACCAATAAAATGTCTTTATTTTTAAAGATGCCAAAAAATTCGACTAAATACAGTTGTTTAGAATCAACATCTGAGCCCCTACACCAAATTTGAAAATCCATATAAAAAAATGAAGTTGATACCAAAAAATGCACTTTTGAGCCATCCTGTATATATAAAAAATATATATAAAAAAAAAATTATCTGAAAAATTTTGTTTTGAGAAATATGCGGTTTAAAGTAAAGACTATTGAATACCAATATATGAAGAGGTGGATGGATAAGGGTGTTAACTAACATTTTTGATGCTCCAACCAATTCTAGAACCAAGAGGAGTAAGAAATAAGATGTGTTTTTTTAAGCTACTTGTTAATGTGTTTTTCAAGTTCTTTCGTAATTAACTTGTTTGTAAAAATTAAATCTGATTTGCCTTTAAGTAATTCATTATGAAAAAAGGTGCTCACTATAATACATATTTCTTTACGTGAACTGAGCTATAATGCTGAAATTCAATTTCTTAATTTGTATTAAAAGTTAAATAATATTATACGAAAGTTAATAATTAATTTGTGTTTTATTCGTTATTCATAAAAAAGTAACAATACATTTCAGTAAAAGTTTTATTATGAAAAATCAAAAATTTGTTGGTTAACACCCTTATCCATCCACCCCTTCATATATCAATTATTAACTTTTTTCCGATTAATTTAAGTTATAGTTTGTCAATAGAAGTTATTTTGTATGTGTTATTTTATTACTCACAATCAAGGAATTAAAAATATATATATTTACTTTTAAAAATATTCAGACTAATAAAATTAGTCATATAGTATCTATTTATGAAAATTTATATTTTATGGATCGCGAGAGACAAATATTTGGAGGACATTGACAAATTGTAATCAAATTTGGAAAATGTATTACTTTTATAGACTAGTTAATTATTTGGTAAAAATCTGAAATCGACCGTTGCTCCATAAGGGTTCGATTAAGGGTGAGTCACCCTTAAAATAGTATGGATATTTTTTTAAATATAAGATTCACGGTTTATTCACAAATTTAATTCTGACACTTTTTTGTTGTTAGAAATTTTTGGATAAGTAATGAGGTTTGAAAAAATCTCAATTTTATGAAGCAACGTTAAAATAAATTCAATGAGGTGAGAATTAAATGAAGTAAATTGCGACTAATATATGAGCCGTTGAAAGCCAAAGTGGTGTCTATGCCGTGACCGAATTTTAGGAATAATACTTATGTATTTTTGCCATAACTGTGGTTTATAATTTGGGTGTGTAATCAGTTCCCTGTTGAGTTGACAACTTTACGTTCATTTATTTCAAAACTCAATTTTTTACTTACACCACTCTGGCTTTTAACGGCTCATATATGCCTATAATTGTTTTTGTTAAATCTAATGTTTTTAAAGCATAACTCGTTTATTATTCTATCTCTTCAAGAATGGCTGGAAATTTTCAATTAGTGAGGAAGTTGACATCCTATTAGTATTGGGATTTCGCGAAGATAATTATTGTAGGAGTGTAGAGAAATATCGAACAAGATTTCATCATTTCACACCGGATATTTATCCCATTTTCTCACATATGTCAAAGTTGAGAGGAGTATCCAATAGAAATCGACAAGAAACTAGATCATTTCGGGAAAATAATGTTGGAGAATGTACAGTAAACGCTCGAAATGAAGAACTGCCATTACGAAATATTGAAAATAAACCTCACACCAGTACCAGGTGCTTATCTAGAGAATATCATATATTTACCACGTTCCATCCAATTATAAGACGTAATCTGCTTTATTAATATCTAGACCTAAGAGTCGAAAAATTGTTACCCCAAGATTTAGACAGAAAAGAAATGTTTAAGTAGAATTCTCCATTACTGGAAGATGTACCGATATTAACTTCTAACTACCGAGTGAATCAAAAATTTTATGCTGAAGAGGACATTCTAAGTGAATATCTAAAATAAATATATAAACAGTTTAGATTAGGACTTGAACATATTGCCAATGCGGATTAAACGGCGCTTTACTATAGTCCAACAGACGGGTAGAGTTATTGCAGGGAAAGCACAAAAACAAGTGGAGCATATAACTTCCAATAAACGAGGCAGTTTAGTTATTATATGCGGCTGAATTATTGCTTTGGATAATAATATACCGCCTCAATTAATATAGCTAAGGGAATATATTAAAGACTATGATTAAAAATGCGCCACCGGGAACTATTAAGTGACTGAAGCATCTCATAAAATATGGCAAACAAACTTCCGATTCATTACTATTATTAATAGTAGCCAACCACGAAATCTATACATCCCTAGAAGCTATAAAATAGCAAAAACAAACGTCAGTCTATGCTACTGGGCAAGAAAAAAATTAAAAAATATCCAATATTTCCAATCAAGAAAGAAAGAAAAACTAGTTGTTTGTGCACAGTGCAAAGTGCTAATTAGATTGCCATATTGTGTTGAGCTATCCAAAACATCTTCAACATTTCGTTTTTAAGTTATTGCTAAAAAACTACAGAAGCAAATTTCAATTTTTTTTTCGAATATCTTCGGAAATAGTTGTAATTTTAACAAGTTTTTGTGGAATTTCATTGAGCTCAAAAAGCGCAACTAATCAATTTCGTATCTCTTACCGTTTCCGAGATCTTCGTAATCGCACATTAATTTGTAAGATTTATAATACCTCTTACAATACCTTCCCTCCAAATTAATTTAATTTTGTGGGATTTTTATTGTTCTTTCAGGACTGTTTTGCATTATTATGTTCTTCACTAACGAAAGCAGAATTAGGGTATATGTCAAGCTCAGGGGCATCTGAAACCTATTGCGATATCCGCGAATATCGACTCTATTGCGATGAACTACGTTACCACATTTATTTTTTACCGAAAAAGATCTAGGTAGATATTCCCTGAGCTTTCACAATGTAACCTAGCTCCCGTCTTTTATTGATTTGTTCTATAAATTGGTGAATTCAATAAACTGAAAACTGTTGAAAGGCACATTATTGCAAGATACAAAGGGGAGGGGAGGGAAATACAGAAAAGATCTTTTTCAAATCTTTAATTAGGGCTGTTACAGACTTATCTTTAATAAATAGAATAATTCCGACAATTCACCTCTCAAAAACTACTAAATACAATTTATTCTCATAAAAAAATGGTCGGAAGAACGCTATAGTAAGTAAAACAGTAGGGTTTCCTTTTATTGTTTACATGTCAATATCTTATCAACTTAACAGGGACCAATAATATTTTCAATACCCTTATTTACACTTGGCTAATAAATATTTGCCTAGCACGCGATTTAGCCTTTTCAAAGGTAATTACCAATGTAGTCAGTTGAATTGACTGGCCAAACTTTCAATATAAAGCCTGTTGTATAACTTTTAATAGGATATTAATTTCCATGAAATCAATAAATAATGTCTAGCGGACGACATCAAGAATATTTAGAAAATATATTAATATACCAAGTACACGTTTTCCTAGTTTTGTCTATGGCGTATTTTCGAAGTTAATTAAAAATGTTGATTAATAAATAGAGTAATCTTGATGGTTACTTACTTAAAAATAGTACGGAAATACATTCCAATCAAGAGTTGAATAAGGATTTTTAAGAATTGATTTAAGATTTTGATAATAAGTAGGGTATAATCAAAACAAATGAAAAAATTCAAACCAATGCTACAATGGTTCTTGTAAATCTTGTGCAATACAACACACATAGGTCTTGAAAATGAAAACGTTTTATTACACAAGATGGACGTTAAGACGATAAATTTTAAATATAGTTTAAAAATTATATAAAACTAATGACAAACAAATACTAAATGAAATTGTTATAATAAAGCAACTCCTGCATGCGGAATTTGCAATCGCCCAATCCTGTAGAATCCATAGAATCCCCAGAATCGGAATCCGAACTCCCCACACACTGTAGTTGAAGCGATTTTCTATAATTTACATCTTGTGTAGCCACCACTACCATATTCCTGCTAGCATTGACATTACCGTTCCAGACAATGTGACATGTTTTGCCAACTGCATATCAGTGGAGGTCTCGTCTTCTTGGCCTACGATTGTTACAATTCTCGTTGTTGTCTTCTGGAGGACGAGCTGGTTCATCTTCCATATCCTCGTTGTTTTCTTCTGGAAAACGGAATGTTGGTGGGAGCGGTGGACGTGGTAATTTCATTTTCTTATTACATATCGAGCAACCCTTTAAAATACTATACTCATCTACTTCTATGATTTTACATTTGTCCTTGCGTCTCTCGAAGTTTTTTCGCAATTCCTCTGTCGTCGGAATCTTGTGCCCAAATGCCATACCAGCATGAAACCATATACATAGCCGAAACATATCAAAGTTTGAACGTTCTTAGCACTTGGCAATAATCTATTTCCAAACTTATAAATGGTTCGTCGCTGTCTGATATAGTGGTTGAATTTCAAGCGCCTCACACTTTTCCTACTGGATTCTCTTTGCAATTCTTCAAAGAAATGCATACGATATTTGATATACTCCAAATTGGCCTCGAAATTCTCTGAAGGTTTAGCGGTGAAGGCAATGTCTCGACCACTATTGGGCAAAATTTATTTTAAATAATTAATTGCGAACATAGATGAATGTATTCGATTATCTATGAAAGAGCAGAATAACATTTTATTCATTATCTGTATCTGCCGTTTTTCTCACGAATAAATTATTCGTTATTCAAAGTGTGTGTTAATTTTTTTTAAAACTATTTTTTATTCTTTATTTTCGAATAATTATTTGTATTAATTTTTTGGAATAATTTCATAATTAAAATTGTCTTTTCTTTATTTTTAATTTAATTTTTTTAGTTTCGAATTTTAGACATTTAACTGTTCTGTAACTTTTGAATTAATTAATTCTTTTTTAAAGGAATTTTGAGTAGAACCATTTTGAATTATTCTAAAAACAGTCCCGAAGTCAAATATAAAAAACAAATTTCCCTTTGATTTTTCTTCGACAATTTCTCAAATTTTTTTGATCGGATTCACGATATTTCATTGCACCAGACATGACTGACAATTAATGTCATATAAATTGAAGTAAGGTTAATTCTATTGGTTGGTGGTGCGCTCGATTTATTGTTTAATAACTACCGAATCGAAAGGTTGACACGTCATATTTTCATGTAAAATCAATATAATAAAATATCGAAAAGAAAATTGAAACAGAAAATCTAATGATGTAAACGGGCTTTAAATATTAAATTTAAATAAATTTATATTTTTTTTTCCTATAAGAATCACACTTTTTCATATTTTTTTGGAATTACAGTTTGGTTGTTGCGTTTAAGTGTTTTAAAAGTCATTAAAATACATGTATTTTCCCATATATAATTCGATTGCTTACTGGGGCCATTTAGACTTGTCTCACTGACCAGGGGTTTTTTGTAATTTTTTTCTATTTTTATTCTACAGAATTAGAAAACTTAAATGGTGAAATTTTAACTGCGCCCAAATAACAAACATCCTAGTGTACAATAATGAGGAGTTAATGGACATTGTTTTAACATACGGAGAGGCAAGGCAAGACTCACGAGCAGTTGTCTAATTTATTATTTTCAATTGTTGGAACGTCAAGAATTTTTAATTCGATTTCTGTTGGACTATTATATATTTTTTTCAAATCGACTACTTATTTGAAAGCGCACATATGGTTAAAGTTTGTCGGATAAGTTGTGAATCACCTTGTATAAATGATATAGAAATTAATATTGAAAATTATGAGGTTACTAGATGTGACCCATCGAGTAGATTTACGGGTGAAGTTATGATGTTCATTAGGCAAGGAATAAAATTTTTCAATATTCGAAAGTTTGTGGGCGACGATAGTATGGGTTAAAAATATTGATGCATCTTTATGGAAATATTGCTTCAGAAATCACTCATGGTGGAGGTAGTGGAGGTATTGTTAAAAACTTTCGAATTTTTTTTTTCGCGACAGACCCTCAGAAAAACCTCTTATAACACATAATCTATAATAAATTCCACTTCACATCTGAAAAAAAACGAAAAAAAACAACCAAAAAAAAGCAAAAAATACAAAATTCAAGGATAAATATATAAAAAGTAAACTGGGAAGCAGGAAATTCCAAAAATTTGGACATCAACTATGCTTGACTAGTACTACAATGCTACATAGGTTGCTTTTTTGACTCCTCACTTTTTTGTTTTTTTGTAGGTCTGTGTAATTACAATTATTTTATATTTGAAGGTTTAATTTCATAAAAACATATTTACTATTCTTTCTGTGTACTATTGAAATTAATCTACCAGTGCCCTAGAGAAATTTCCCTAGACGTAGCTAAATTTTCCTAGTTTAGCAACGCTGCGGTTAACATAGAGAGAAGATGAAAAAATCCGTTGGCGCCGCAGCTGTCGGTACAGAGTTGCTAACCCCTAAGGAAATTTAACCATCTCTAGGAAAGTTTTTAAAGTCCAGAAATTCCTTAAAAAAATAGAAGGAGTGACCTTTTACTTTTCTGTTCACCGATTTTCATTTTTCAATTTTATTTCGAGTTTAAAAAAATTTAAATCTAAGAAAATTTTAAAGACTAGAAATTTTTTGCAAATTATTTGATAAGGCTGTGTCAATAATTTGTTTTTGTAAGAAATGGTATCGCGTTATTTCTTTAACTAAACAAAAGAAAATATATCAGTTTTAGCATTCTAATTACTAATATTAGATTTTGGCAATAAAGGCAAACTCCGTAGGCTAGCATATTTTTTTTTCAAAAATGAGTTGACACTTTTTAGAACTACTTTTTCACTAGTGCTGAGTCATGTCAAGATTTAAAAACGTGCAAAAAAATCCATATTTTTGATGATTTCTTCACTATAACTTTGTTTAACAGGCTTTCTTATGAAAGGTGATTACATGAAATTTTAGCCGATAAAACAAACAAGTTTTTACAGCAACGTTAACGATTGTTAATTTGAAAAAATTTTGAGCTATTAATGTTCAAAGATAGAAGCAGTTATCAATTTTTTCAAAAGTGTCAAATTTGGCTTATTGTGGAAAAATTATTTTGAAAGTTATAAACATTAATTTTGTTTAAAAAGCAGCAAAATTTTTCTTTGAATCATTAGATGTCGCCAAATATCCAATTATTTAACTATATCGGATTTAAATTATTACTTTCCATTTTTACCTCTCTTCCACGTTCAAACGCAAGCAAATTGAAATGAATTACATCAAATCTATTTCTTTCCACTTCTAACCCCAAAAGTACACTGACTTCCGAGATTCCTCTTATGTTCCTACGCTTCTACGCTCCTACGCCCCTACGCCATTTCCCAGCGTAGGAATTTCTTACAAGTCAGACGGCTACGTTCAATAATGCACAATCTCAGGATCGTCAGTCCACTTTATCCAACAGAATATAATTTGAAAGTAAAAGCAAAGCAACAAAAATAAAAATTGTACAGGGTGTCCCAGAGTTGTGGGGACAAAAGTCTAGGGGAGATTCCTCTCAAGAAAATATAACAAAAACTTCCTATGAACATATTTCCTAAAATGCTTTGCTTCCGAGATACAGGGTTTTAAAGTTTAAAAAAAGGACATTTCTTTATTTTTTAATTTCCAAACGGTTTAAGATTTTTTTAAGCAAATTTGGTATACGAGTTTAGCATATTGCTAGGTTCAATCCAAAAAAGTACCAGCTTCAACCTTTCACCAGTGTCGGAGATATGGATGTCATATTTTAGTACAATTTTGTATGAAAAGAAAGATAGTCATACCTCCGCCATTGGTGAATGGTAAAAGCTGGTATGTTTTTGGATTGAACCTACCAATATACTAAATTCACATACCAAATTTGGTTAAAAAATCTTAAGCCGTTTGGAATTTAAAAAATAAAAAAATGTTCTTTTTCTTCTACTTTAACACTCTGTATCTAACGAAGCACTATTGGACCCATGTTCATATGAACATTTTTGCTTAAAATGATGAGGTCTATCACCCATATCAATTTGGCACCACAGTTACCAAACACCCTGTATATACAATATGTATATCGGGTGTTCAGATAAATTCCTTATCAAATAGGCTTTGATTCAATTTGTAAAGAGAGGTCGTATGTCGTATCTGATAAAGAATTTTTCCGAACACCTGATACATAAAAATAAATAACATTAAATATTATTAAACAAATTTTGTTAAATACAGAAAAACTTACCCCTCTTCATGAAACTGGAGAATTTTAGGAAATTTGGCAATTTTTTAAAAGAACTTTGTTTGTAATTCCTTGTACCAGGTGGTCTCTTCACATTAGAACTGTCTGATCAGATAACATTAAAATTATCGTTTTTTTTTTAACTTTTAGTATATTGGCTGATTCCCTGTTGCATTGAACAAGGCTCAAGTTCCCTTGATAAGCTAAAGACCAACGAGTGGTTATTATTAATTAGTTGTAGACAATCATTCTAAAGATGTTCACGTTAACGAAATTTCTAATCTTTAACCAGACATGTCGGTCGCACAAACCGCTATCAATATGTGAAATATGTATACATATTTCCGTTTAATCTAGGTAAGAATGAAAATAATTGATGGTATTTTATCGAAACAGCACCCACTGAAAGATCCACATACAACTGACTCGAAAAATTTATTTGAAACAATTGGGTTTTATGCCGAGCATGACGTACATTGTTTAAATTACTTATTTATACGTTCCTACAGGATCAACGTGGGCGCTAGTTTTTAAAAATGGAACAATGGCATATTAGGTACTTTCGTGAAATTCTAGGCACGTATTATATGATGCTTAAGATATTTGATGATAAACTATCCATGCAATATCTCAATATTCACACAAAGATCTATGTATGAGGGTAGAGCATTTAAATGTACCTTTACAGAAAATCATAGAATGGTTACACGATCTAATCAAGAACAAAAAAACATATAAAAAAAATTAATATTTTGTGTATTTCATGTTTGAATAATAAATGGTATGTAAGATGCAAAAATGAAAAACGAAATGCGTGGAAGGAAATATGCATAAAATTTATTTAGGACTTGGAAAATAAAAACCAAAAGGAAAAAACCAGGCTGGTAAATATTATGTATTTCAGTAATTGAAAGTTACCATTTAAAGCGGACATTCATGTATTATAATTACACTATTTTTAATCAATATTTTATGGATGATTATTTATCTTTTAACTACAGTAAAATCGGTGATGAAACGTTTGAGATAGTTGATAGTAAACTATCAACATATTATATTCACTCAAAGATCCAATTTATATCTTTTTAATTATACATTCGTCTTGAATTATCTTCTCTTGAATAGTTTTGTTCATCTATAAGTATCTCGTCTTCTGTTTTTTATCTCATGCTTGTTTAGAAGACATATATTTCTTCTATACGGGAATCCTGCTTTGAATTTCGGTATTATGTTCGCCATGATTAAATTAAATTCGAAATTTATCTCCGTTAATTCATTATTGTTATTATCATAGCAGATAATGTTTTCCCCAAACTATTTCATCCATCCCTGCTACCTAAAAACAACACAACGTAATATTGGTATTAGACTAAAATGTACGTTTCATGTCCCTATCCTAACGAAGAAATCTGAAACTTTTTTTTTCTATTTGCAAATATCAAGCAGTAAATTAACACATATTTTAATAAATAATAATTCAGAAAATTTCTTTTTTAAACTACGTTTTCAGTGTATAATTTAACTTGTTTTTGTGTTCAATGCAAACATGCAACTTTCAAAAGCAAACTATTGTGTATCAGATACATATATCAAGTCCTGAATCACTTGGAATTACTTTTGGCTTTTCGCCTCTAAACGAGGATAAAAGCGAAGTCATCTTTCTCTTTACTTCCGCACTATCTGTTTCTAATTTCAAACTTATCTCTGTCCATGCGTCTTCTTTCTTATCTTTCATCTGGAAAAAATTCTTTTCAATTTTTGTAAAACCTATAATTAACCCCTATTAAAATACCCATTACGACAATGGCATTTATTAATATCTGCCTACTTACCTAAAATATTGATTTGTGGAATTCCACAATAGAGGTCTAGTCGTATATTTCTCCATTAATTACAGACCCATTTCATTAAACCGCTCAATCTTGATGTTGAACTGATTACACACTGACAATAAAGGAATAATACCTGTTTCGTTTCGAATAAACGTGCAAAATTCCAATTTTTTGCACGTAACCAGTAACCTGAAATTAGCAATAACAATTTCATTAATGAATTAATATTACCACCAAAAATAAATTCCACTTTGCGTTCAACACTATATATAAATTTAAACAAGTGCGAATAATTATTTTCGCTGAAAGTCTAGGTACTTCTAAAATTTTAATTAACATTACCATAAACGAATTTGTTTTAATACCTATGAAACGATGTCACTTCTACTTGCTTTTTTTAAATAAAAATATTTTTTAACACTATCAATATTAATACTCAAATTTTCTCACACATATAAAGTGTTCCGAAAACGAAGTGAACAAAAAAGACGCTGACTTTGAGATTTTTTGCTTATCCAATTAATTTTTTCAAACATTCTAGAACATGTTGGAGAATATACTTTGTCTCAAATTTCATAAAATGCCATCTTAGAGTTAAGCATATGAGTCATATTTAGAGAAACTGCACTTCAGCAATGGATATAATTTATTTAATATTTAATTTATTACTATTATAATTTATGTTTATCCTTATTATTATTTTTCCTTTTAAATATAATTGTATTGCAGGCATTATTTGTGAAATTATTATTGTGAATTTTTCCATGGAACATCTATCAGAAATTTATAGCATTGTAGATTTTCTATTGTTGTATAATTCCAAAAAAATGTAGAATAATGTATTTTATTAGAATCAAGATAATTTGTTGNCTCCGCCATTGGTGAATGGTAAAAGCTGGTATGTTTTTGGATTGAACCTACCAATATACTAAATTCACATACCAAATTTGGTTAAAAAATCTTAAGCCGTTTGGAATTTAAAAAATAAAAAAATGTTCTTTTTCTTCTACTTTAACACTCTGTATCTAACGAAGCACTATTGGACCCATGTTCATATGAACATTTTTGCTTAAAATGATGAGGTCTATCACCCATATCAATTTGGCACCACAGTTACCAAACACCCTGTATATACAATATGTATATCGGGTGTTCAGATAAATTCCTTATCAAATAGGCTTTGATTCAATTTGTAAAGAGAGGTCGTATGTCGTATCTGATAAAGAATTTTTCCGAACACCTGATACATAAAAATAAATAACATTAAATATTATTAAACAAATTTTGTTAAATACAGAAAAACTTACCCCTCTTCATGAAACTGGAGAATTTTAGGAAATTTGGCAATTTTTTAAAAGAACTTTGTTTGTAATTCCTTGTACCAGGTGGTCTCTTCACATTAGAACTGTCTGATCAGATAACATTAAAATTATCGTTTTTTTTTTAACTTTTAGTATATTGGCTGATTCCCTGTTGCATTGAACAAGGCTCAAGTTCCCTTGATAAGCTAAAGACCAACGAGTGGTTATTATTAATTAGTTGTAGACAATCATTCTAAAGATGTTCACGTTAACGAAATTTCTAATCTTTAACCAGACATGTCGGTCGCACAAACCGCTATCAATATGTGAAATATGTATACATATTTCCGTTTAATCTAGGTAAGAATGAAAATAATTGATGGTATTTTATCGAAACAGCACCCACTGAAAGATCCACATACAACTGACTCGAAAAATTTATTTGAAACAATTGGGTTTTATGCCGAGCATGACGTACATTGTTTAAATTACTTATTTATACGTTCCTACAGGATCAACGTGGGCGCTAGTTTTTAAAAATGGAACAATGGCATATTAGGTACTTTCGTGAAATTCTAGGCACGTATTATATGATGCTTAAGATATTTGATGATAAACTATCCATGCAATATCTCAATATTCACACAAAGATCTATGTATGAGGGTAGAGCATTTAAATGTACCTTTACAGAAAATCATAGAATGGTTACACGATCTAATCAAGAACAAAAAAACATATAAAAAAAATTAATATTTTGTGTATTTCATGTTTGAATAATAAATGGTATGTAAGATGCAAAAATGAAAAACGAAATGCGTGGAAGGAAATATGCATAAAATTTATTTAGGACTTGGAAAATAAAAACCAAAAGGAAAAAACCAGGCTGGTAAATATTATGTATTTCAGTAATTGAAAGTTACCATTTAAAGCGGACATTCATGTATTATAATTACACTATTTTTAATCAATATTTTATGGATGATTATTTATCTTTTAACTACAGTAAAATCGGTGATGAAACGTTTGAGATAGTTGATAGTAAACTATCAACATATTATATTCACTCAAAGATCCAATTTATATCTTTTTAATTATACATTCGTCTTGAATTATCTTCTCTTGAATAGTTTTGTTCATCTATAAGTATCTCGTCTTCTGTTTTTTATCTCATGCTTGTTTAGAAGACATATATTTCTTCTATACGGGAATCCTGCTTTGAATTTCGGTATTATGTTCGCCATGATTAAATTAAATTCGAAATTTATCTCCGTTAATTCATTATTGTTATTATCATAGCAGATAATGTTTTCCCCAAACTATTTCATCCATCCCTGCTACCTAAAAACAACACAACGTAATATTGGTATTAGACTAAAATGTACGTTTCATGTCCCTATCCTAACGAAGAAATCTGAAACTTTTTTTTTCTATTTGCAAATATCAAGCAGTAAATTAACACATATTTTAATAAATAATAATTCAGAAAATTTCTTTTTTAAACTACGTTTTCAGTGTATAATTTAACTTGTTTTTGTGTTCAATGCAAACATGCAACTTTCAAAAGCAAACTATTGTGTATCAGATACATATATCAAGTCCTGAATCACTTGGAATTACTTTTGGCTTTTCGCCTCTAAACGAGGATAAAAGCGAAGTCATCTTTCTCTTTACTTCCGCACTATCTGTTTCTAATTTCAAACTTATCTCTGTCCATGCGTCTTCTTTCTTATCTTTCATCTGGAAAAAATTCTTTTCAATTTTTGTAAAACCTATAATTAACCCCTATTAAAATACCCATTACGACAATGGCATTTATTAATATCTGCCTACTTACCTAAAATATTGATTTGTGGAATTCCACAATAGAGGTCTAGTCGTATATTTCTCCATTAATTACAGACCCATTTCATTAAACCGCTCAATCTTGATGTTGAACTGATTACACACTGACAATAAAGGAATAATACCTGTTTCGTTTCGAATAAACGTGCAAAATTCCAATTTTTTGCACGTAACCAGTAACCTGAAATTAGCAATAACAATTTCATTAATGAATTAATATTACCACCAAAAATAAATTCCACTTTGCGTTCAACACTATATATAAATTTAAACAAGTGCGAATAATTATTTTCGCTGAAAGTCTAGGTACTTCTAAAATTTTAATTAACATTACCATAAACGAATTTGTTTTAATACCTATGAAACGATGTCACTTCTACTTGCTTTTTTTAAATAAAAATATTTTTTAACACTATCAATATTAATACTCAAATTTTCTCACACATATAAAGTGTTCCGAAAACGAAGTGAACAAAAAAGACGCTGACTTTGAGATTTTTTGCTTATCCAATTAATTTTTTCAAACATTCTAGAACATGTTGGAGAATATACTTTGTCTCAAATTTCATAAAATGCCATCTTAGAGTTAAGCATATGAGTCATATTTAGAGAAACTGCACTTCAGCAATGGATATAATTTATTTAATATTTAATTTATTACTATTATAATTTATGTTTATCCTTATTATTATTTTTCCTTTTAAATATAATTGTATTGCAGGCATTATTTGTGAAATTATTATTGTGAATTTTTCCATGGAACATCTATCAGAAATTTATAGCATTGTAGATTTTCTATTGTTGTATAATTCCAAAAAAATGTAGAATAATGTATTTTATTAGAATCAAGATAATTTGTTGTTTTTTTCTAAAATATTAAACATTTAAATAAAAACCTCACAAAACTCCTGAAAAAAAAAATTCATGGTCAGTTTGTTTACGAGGGGTTATTGATATATAGTTGGTTTAGACCATTTAGACGACAACAAAACAATTAGGTTGACAGCAAAATACAAGGTAATTCAGAATTAAATGTACATACGCTTCTAGAGGATAGAATATTTCGTCCTTGTTTCGCTATTGTTTAGAGCTGGTTCGTATTAATTCATCACAAATGTTGCAAAAAATTTATTTCAGAACTAATCAAAGTCCAGTTTATTACTCTCTATAGCTACAATGCCTAGAGTTTGGTCACGCCGCCCTCCAGAGATGGTGGCATTCTGGATGAATTATTTTCAGCGAGAACTAGAAAATAAAAATTGTTTCTCTTATTGCAGTATTAAACGTACATATTATGCATTATTCATATGCTTGCATCAAAATAATTGTAAATTAAAGAAAATTTAAACCTTTTGTTTATAATAAAAAATGTTACATTAGTTTTGTTGGAATTTTTACATATTATTCGTGATTTTAAATAATTACACATGCTTTAAATTAAAATTTTTTAATAAAATATTGGATTATTGT
Source organism: Hypothenemus hampei (assembly GCA_013372445.1). Classification (NCBI taxonomy): domain Eukaryota; kingdom Metazoa; phylum Arthropoda; class Insecta; order Coleoptera; family Curculionidae; genus Hypothenemus; species Hypothenemus hampei. The sequence continues at coordinate 398,765 of JABRWK010000063.1, forward strand.
TAAGTGCTATTGAAGTGTAGAACATAGAAATAGGTATCTTAGAAAAACTTATGAAAAAAATCAGTTATAAATCTATGTATGTAGATGAATGTGATCAAGTAGCAACTCGCAATGTGATTGGTCATATGTGTGAAACAAGTAAGCACATTCGTGTATATGTTAAGGTTAAAGCAAGAATTACGGATAAACCTAGGTTTAACCGGTTAAATTGGGAATTATCTGAACTTTACGACTAAAACCTTTACCTTACCTTACCTGAGCTTTAATCGGTTGAACCAGGGTTTACCCATAATTCTTGTTTAACTGTAACATATACATGTATATTATAAATATTGTGATTAAGGTAGGTGATAATTTATCTGCAATTTGAAGAACTCTGCAAATAATTCAATAATTCTACAAAGCTGGAAAGACAACCTTCAGAACAAGGAGCTTTTCAACGATTGGTTAATATCATTGGGATAAATGATAAGAAAGATTTATTTCCAGTATAAAAAAGACGATCTATTTATATTATCTTATTTACTTATAATCTCTTAAAATATGTTAATTTTCTCCAACGATATGTTGACCTTCAAGAAGACTTGCATTGGTTTGCGGGTCTCGATGAGACGTGAATTTTTCAAAATTGAACTATCAAAGATTTATAGTAAGATTTTAGTATTAAAATTGCAAAGAAGAGCTTAATTGGTGGTTATCGCAGATTACTAAAATGTGTGTTACCTCTTGTAGAATTTTGATAAAAATTACATAAGAGTAAGGGTTGCGGTGTGACAAGTTGGATTGAGATCATGTATAAAAATTTTGTAAGATAACAAATTTAAAAATATATACTCTGATCTGATTTCCATACATCTCTTTAATACATCCCAGGAAATCCTCCAAATCACAGCAAACCCTATCTTTAAGATATAAATATGGGATATAACATACTTCTGTTTATTACGTACGCATTTCATTCATCCCGATCAAAATATTCTTGATTTTTATACTGGATATAACATACTATTATAACATTCAATATTTTCACCTCTTTAGTTGCCAAATTTCAGTCGTAAAGTATAAGTGTACGTTATTATCGGGCGGTAGTTCCGCGAAACTGCCGGCAATTCTCAGACAACTGTTTCATTCACATATAGAAACTAGTCTTGTAATCTTTCACACAGTTCGCGAATCAATGAATCGATAGTGCAACGTTTGTATTGAAACGAATGGTCGAAATTTTGAGCAATTGTTATAAAATTTCATATTGATTTATACATATACAGTGAGGATGCGTAGGTTGGAACAAATTCATTTAAAAATCACGTGTTCATTTTTTGGAAAAACGATTGGACACGTATATTTTTATTTTTGAATGTGGTTTTTTTGCCGATAAATTCATGTATACAGGGTGGCCCAAAAACCGACTACCAACTTTGTTTTTTGAAATAGAAATACCTATTTTTTATTACATTTTTCAATTCCACTTCATATTCGAAATATTTTTCATGTAACATGTCCTATATCTAAACTCAACAGTTACCGATATTTTGATGATTGAAATTACATATGAATATACAGGGTGTTCTGATTTGTTTCCAACAAATTGAAATTGGCGATAGATCTCATCATTTTAAGCAAAAAAGTTCATATGAATATAGATCCGATCTCTATCGTTGGCGGAGTTACAGGGTGTTAAAATGTAAGAAAAATTTGGTTTTTCTTTTATTGAGCTTGATCTACTGCAGATAGAGCTTTCAAATTTTAAATGCGTATTAGGTAGTAGGAGCTACTTAATATGACACTACATTTTCTACAATTACTCTGCAGGGTGTTGCATTTTTTGCGGTCTTGGTTCATAAAATCATTTAGAAAAATTTACTCGTACGCCATTGGCGAATTTTTATACTTTTTTTACCTTCTCCAGTCCATTACCTAAATTTTGTCTCCCTTAATTTTTTATCGAATTCTGTTCCGTTTCCTCAGAAATTAATTAATTTATAAATTCAGTGAAGTCAAATCACCAATAGGCAGTTCAGAAAGATAGGATTTCCTGTGTAATCCTGTAACTCCACCACGAATAGAGATCGGACCTATATTCATATGAACTTTTTTGCGTAAAATGATGAGATCTATCACCAATTTCAGTTTGTCGGAAACAAATCAGAGCACCCTGTATGTATGTATCTATAGGTATTGATAGGTATACATATGTCCAACGTAAAATTCTAACTATATTCATATGTAATTTCAATCATCAATATATCGGTAACTATTGAGTTTAGATGTAGAACATGTTACATGAAATATATTTCGAATATGAAGTAGAATTCAAAAATTTAATAAAAAATAGGTGTGTGTTTCTATATATTTGAAAAAACAAAGTTGATGGTCGTACCTGGTTTTTGAGCTACCCTGTATACATGAATTTATCAGCAAAAAAACCACATTCAAAAATAAAAATATACGTGTCCAATCGTTTTTCCAAAAAATGAACACGTGATTTTTAAATGAATTTGTTCCAACCTGCGCTTCCTCAATGTATGTATACATACACAATCGATTGAAAATTGGTTTTTAGTTTAGTTCAGTTTATTATTTAAATCAAATAAAAATATGTATGTATACAACATATACAATTTTTATTCTGTTTATAGCGTACATTCGGCTACAAATTTTTTTGATCCATAGGGGGAATGTTATAATTGAAGTTTGTTGCATTAGGTTTTCAAATGTCAATTATATGCGATGAAGTCTTGCATACTGTATATGCATTATACATATACAACACTTAAAATCTATCATTCAAGTTTAAGATTAATAACATTTTAATTTGACAACAGGAATCTTTTTTATGTGTTTTTAGATTATTGGTGTAAAATTGTTTTTAATCCAATAGTTTTATTTATAATTTACTTGTATTTGTTTATTTTTTTTATCACTGATGTCAAAGTCTCCAATCAATCTTCAATTTTCTACTCACTCACACCTCGTTTTCTTACACAATTCATAATCTCATATTCCAATCGTATGCTACAATTGGAAATTATGAAAATGAGAAAAATAATGAGATTTAAGTCCATTTTTTGATTCTGATGAACTACTTAGGACTGGGGATCGAATAAAGCAATCTAATTTTAACCGCAACATTAAGCATTCGTTAATTATTAAGACCTATTCATTAACTGAAATAAATTAATTAACTTTAGGTGGTTGACTAGTAGATGGTCTTCGGTAAAAATAAAGGAGTATTTGTTTGAGAATAGCCAGCACAACAATGGCACCGACCTATAATCTTGGATGCAATCTTTACTCATACTTTACAATTCTTCTTCCCAAACTGATTCTTAATTAAGAAAAGAGAAATTGTGTGAAAATTTAAAAATTCTATCTATAAAAATATAAATCTGATTTTCTACATGTAATAAAAGAACTAAAAATAATAATGTAGATAGTATAAGTAATAATAATAATAATCCTGCATAGTGTTTATATAAAAATGTAAATAATATACAGGATACCCCACTGGGGAACATCATTAGAATGGAATACTATAAATAGCAGAATTAGGAAAATTTGGCAAGAGCCTTAGGGTGACTTCAATTAAAATATTTTCAGTGACGTCACACTTCTAGATATACCTAAAGCTGATGCTTGCTCATTTTAAATGAAACACCCCATATATATTACTGCATTTTTGTTTTCTACGTTCAATTCAACTTTGTTAATACGTTAACATTCTTAAGATTAGGATCAAGATATTGAAACTGAATAGTGTAGATCTCTGCAGAATTGCAAATTGTTATCAAACGAAAAATAAAAAAAAAATAAAAAAAAGAAATAAAATTTTATAATTCTTTTTTGTCACAATACGGAAGATTTATCTTTCAGTATGTTGTCAAGCTTTGATTAATATTTTTTACAGGTTGTGCAGAAAAATAGAGTAAACTGTAACATCAAAAAATGGTGAAAAGTTAAAAATTTCAAATGGAGTCGTATTATTATTTTGAGGTATTCTGAAACTACGTAGGCAAAGAGCATATGTTTAGATTTAATTACCTATAGTAAATTTTTATGATTTTTGTGTAATTTCCTTTTGCAAATTTATGCAAGGAATCGAAAAATCTTATAAATGATGTCTATGGAAAAACAAAATATTAATAAAATGCAATTATTGTGTGACATTAATTAAGAGAAATCAAATGAAACTATACACTATACAATAAATGATTTATTTGTAAGAATACTCGTATTAAATACAGAAAGAATATTTAGGAAAAGGCTTACAACCAATTTCATAATTCTAATTAAAGGGGACTTTTTATTAAAGTTCTGTTTCTGAAATTAGAATATAACAATTAAATATTATTTACCATATCTATTTGTCATATTCTAATTTCTAAAAATAAGCTTTAATAAAAAGCCTCCTTTAAAAATGATGATGAAATTGGCTGTTAATCCAAAGAATTTGATTATTTTATTATTAAGATTACTACTTAAAATTACTTCATTCTGTTCTTAAATTATGTAAAATGTAATACAATTTATTTAAGAACTTGTGAAACATTTACTCGCAGATGTTCCGCTAAACCAAAACTTTCAAGATATGCACTTGGAAATATTCTAGCAAATTTGAATGATGATAATAATAATCTATTTTGAATATTAAAAAAGTAACCAGAATGAAAACAAAATTGGGTATTGAAGTCTTAACATCACAACTATAGAAATCTGTAATTCTGGACACCTGCTACGTAATCCGAACATTTTTATTCTTAGAATAACATCAAATATACAGGTTAGCTTGATGTAATCCGTTATCTGTAAACGAATAGCAAAACCCCGTCAAGAAAGGACACGCAAAGGGAAACCTAATAAATGGAACCTGGATATAGGAAGTTCGGAGGGACATTTTGTATTTTTCTTGTATAAAGATTTTCCGTTAACGCAGGTTTCAATAAACCAAGGTTTTTTCAGCTCGATATTTCATATGTAGAGGTAATTACAGACAATTTTTTCTTTTGTTTTTTTACTTATAAAATATACATAAAAGGCGTCCAATATTCCTCAGCATGTAATATTTAATAAATAACGCATTGATAGATTGTACATTTCTACATACATACATACTTATTAAAAATTATTCAATATACTATACATATTATAAAAAAAGTACATATCGCAACTTCAATGCAATTACGCCACAATTCAAAAAATATGAATTTTGAGTTTTCTTGTGTAAAACAATCATTTATGTAACTATAACATAACAAAAATTTATCATTTTTATTTTTATTTTTTTAATATTTATATTTGGATTCTTAACACGATGACGCCGAGAAAATTGGGTCATTCCCATTAAAATAAGTAAGTAAAATAAAAAATTAAAAAATAAGTAAATTATTGACGTTGAAGTCATGCAAAACTGAATGCATTGGAGGGTTGTGGAGGACTTTTTCTCAAATTCAGTACGTCAAAACATAACTTATTAGGTCTTCTGTGAAAACTAATTCCAAAATTTGCACCGGTTAGCGCACAATACAGATTTTCGTGGGACCCTGCAGCTGTCAAAATTTTTTGATTTTCCAGAATAACTCGGAAACGATAAATTTTAAATTTAAGACACCTTACATAACTGGCCTTAAAATTTGAAGATAAATCCAAAAACGGCCAAAGAATTGGAGGGTTCCATTTACAATAACGACGTTAGTAGCTACTTCCGGTATAACCAGAAATGCTACAAAGTTGAAAATATCTTTACAATGTCAGGTTTTTGCCATAAAACAAAAATACAAACTTCAAAAAAACATTAAACTTGTAATTTTCCCGTATACGGACAGTGTCAACTCCCAAAGGCCAATCCTGTATAGTTGATCTAGCCTATTTAGAGGACACCAAAACAATTACGTTGCCTTGATAACAAAATACAGGATGATCCAGAGTTAAATGTACATACGCTACTAGGGGATAGAATATTTCGCCGTGGTTTGAAATCACTTACATATCCTCCTGAGACGTGGCGTCCAACCTGTTGGACGACTAGTTTTTTACTCTGAAGTTATATTATAAAAGAGTGGACTATCCAATAAATTGAATGCAAATTAAAATCAACAACACCAGTATTAAGAAAAGACAATATTTACCAAAAAAATATTATCAATAAAAAATAAAATTTTGCAATATTAAAATACTATTACAGTAGACTCTCGATATATTGAATTAATTAATGCATATCCCTGTTCACTATATTTAAGGAGATTTTTAAGGTAAAAAAAAATTTTTAAATGCCGTTCCTTTAATCTTTCAACGAGAAAACCTTTTATCTAATCCTACTGAAATTAAACAATGTAGTCCTTACAAATTCATAAATGACGATTACAAGTTAATTTAAACTTATATCCGATAATAATTAAATTTAGAAATTTAGTGACGAAGTACTAAATCATCACGCCACACCATGGATGAAGACCTTGTTTGTGCGAGAACCTTTTTAAAATTTATTTTAAATCTCTCTAAAAATTTTAATTTAAAAATAACGCAACTAACAAATTCTGATAATTTTGAACATTAAAGGGGCAATATTTCTTTTCTCACCTGCATTTATATTTTACCCTAAAATGTAACATTTAATTTAAAGTCGTAAAATGCGACTGGAATTTTGAGTGCCAGGATTTCAATTCGTCCTATTTACAATGAACAACAGATTTCAGGATAGAATCAGATTAAATTGAACCTTATATTGGCTTTTTCAAATAACTGTATTAAATCAAAGAGTATTAATATGTATTAGATCATCAATAGAAATTTAGAAATGAATAGGCAGGCAACTTTAGTTACACCTGCTTGGAGCTACCTCTAGTGTAAAGGACTGCAGATATTGAAATGCAATCTTCCCGCATCGAACCCTACAAGTAAATCTTACAGATGACGCCACGGCAAATTTCTTATTGATACTTTAGACTATGTGTTTGAACCAATTAAAAACGAATAATAAAATGTTACATTACTATTAACATCAACAAATTTTTATTTTAAAAACATAAGAAAGCCTCTAATTGAAAATTATTACCGTTATTTCGGTATGGAACATTTGGCAACACTGTTCGCGTTCTAGTTTTCGGTTGGTGGCGTTTCGTTGCGCAACTGTCGATTGTAAAGTCGAAGAAAATAAATATAAATAAATAGGTAAATTAACTGATATCGCTTTTACGTGGTATCTTATTTTTTAAGGAATCTCTATTCGTCATGTACAATTACCTATTGTGCGGTTAAAGCTCCGGAAATGTTAAAAATGTGGTGCTGTATCAGCTGGGGGCCATTTTGTTTACAGAATTGACATAAAGATGGAAATAGACTTTTTTTATGTCGTTACATTTAGTTTTTTTCCGTTATTTTAATGTAAACATGTCGGATTCACCCTAACAGGTTAGTATTCGAAGAATTTCAAGTTAAAACTATGCATTTTCTTATGAAAACATTCATGAGATATCCAGGAAATTAAGACTATAATTGCAATATGGCGCACGCATTGTTACTATTTTTTAGCGCCAAATTTAAATTCAACCGTTTTCGATACAATAACGTTACAATCAAACATTTAAAAATTTTTAATTACTTCAGGATGGAAGGAAATGATGGCCCCACAACTGAACTTTTCTCAGGGTGGTCGTCAGTTGTCCACCAACCTGAAGATGAACCGGAAGAATCTGATTTACCCTCAACGGTTGATATTGGGGCGCTTAGTGTTGGACCACTTGAACCTAGCCAAGCTCATAATCAACCATCAAGTAATTCAGACAGTGAGGATTCTGAAGCTGATTCAAGTGTAAGTGTTTTAGTTTAATTTAAGCACTGTTTATCTTAACATTAAATCTCATTTCAGAATTCGGATGGTAGTGATGGATCTCAAGAATCTTGTTCACACAGTGACAGTTCGGATAGTGAAAGTTCGTCAAGTTCAGAAGATTCGTCCTCCAGATCTCAAAGTCCTGAGTTTTCGGTGACTAGCCATCAAACGAATGAATTACGTCTTACTATCGCAACAGTCAGAAAAGGTTCAAACAGTCCCATAACTTCTATGAAAAAAGGTGTAATTTGCAAGGAAAAAGGAAGCAAAAAGAGTACAAGCAGTAGTAGTAGTTCTGATTGTTCAAGTGATTCTGATTCAGATTCCGATAGTAAAAGTGAAAGCACTGAATCGCCTGGAAAAGTAATACATTTAGCTACAAAAGGGCCTAAAAGACCAATTCCAATATCTAAAGCAAGAGTAGGCATCCCTTTTAATCGAATCAGCAAAGTACCAGAAAAAGTTAAACAACATCAATTACCACTGAAAATGCCATTAGGAGCTTCAAAAATTAAAATGTCTTCAAGCAGTAGCAGTTTGAGTTCCAAAGAAAATGGAACAAGAGATAAAGAGTTTGATGGAAAACTAAAACCGTCAGAGAACGGGACTGCTCGAGACACAGTATTAACCAAATCAAGAGTCTCTCTGAATGCAAATCTCAATAATTCGAATACAAGTAAACTGTCCAAAGATAGAACATTGCCCAAGTTGAGAAGCAGTAGCAATCCAAATGTTAAAGGATCTAATAAAGAACCATGTTCAGTGAAATTGCGAAACAATTCAAACGTCAAAGATTCTTATAAGACTCGAACTGTAAATAGTTCCGGAGGAAAGGATGGAAATGTTTCAACGGACAATAATTGCAGCTCGAGTTTCATTACTACGAATAAAGGAAAAGATAATTTAACAAGGGACAAAGTGAAAGATGGAAGTGTATTGAAGGTGCAAGAAGTCAGAATTGGAACTAATGATAAGAATTGCAAGGGAAGTGATAGGGCCTGTAAGAAGCGAATAAGGACGAAGAAAAATTTAAAAAGGTATTTTTTCTAATTTTTCATGTAATACCCCTTCTTTATCGTAAATCGCGGCTTCTTCCAGCTTAAAAATAGCGGCGTGAGTTGTCCTTGAGTTGATCAACCCAACGGATTGCCGAGAGAGTAGTTAGTACATAATTATTTAATGTAAATCCGGTTAACCATGTCGGCATTCATTTGTTTGTTGGTGTGCTTTAGCCATTTGTTTTGCCGGGCGGTCTTTCGCGAACTCGCAGATCTACCGTTTAATATGACGATACGTTAAACGGCTAAGAACAAGGCGTTATTTTATATTAAAGTGATTATTCAAGTATCTTATGCCCAAGTCACTTCTATAAAATTTGAATGAAAATAATGTTTATGAAAAATTCAAGTGCGTGTTGAAACTAAAAAAAAATAAGGTGGTGAATGAATTATATTTACCTTCGGCAGGACGGTAAACATGCGGCACGCAAACAAGAGAGGGCTAGTTTTATGCCCGTGATGTTTTATAAAGGTGATTCATTGAGCTTGCATAATAATAAGTCTAAAGGGGAAAAACCGCCTAGACATGTTTTTTCTTCTGTCAAAGGGTCAAAGCGTTCCAAATCGTGTTTATTTAGTAGTCGTTCTTTTCTATCGATGACGTCGAGTTAGATACAAAAAAAAATTGAGTGAAATGGTTAGGATATTCGATCAAGACTTTACGGCTAATTGCGGTGAAAGTGGCTACGCGCAGAAAGTTTGGGAATACGTGAGTGACCTGGTGAAAAGCTATCAACAGGATGATTCGATGGACGAAGGATATGGAGATAATCACATGAATTATGAGGTTAATTCCCAATTTTCTACAAGAATAATATTAATATGTGTATGCCCAGTTCTAGCTGCAGTTATGACCGATGAAATGGAGGTTTTGTAATTAGAATCTCATGGGATTGCCTAAACAGGAAACTAATCCTTTTATGTTACAGAGAGTTTTCAAAAAAAAAATATAAAAATAAAATAAAAGGGGCGTCCCGCATAATGTAATTTAACGAGTCTGTAATTTATTCNAAAGGGCCTAAAAGACCAATTCCAATATCTAAAGCAAGAGTAGGCATCCCTTTTAATCGAATCAGCAAAGTACCAGAAAAAGTTAAACAACATCAATTACCACTGAAAATGCCATTAGGAGCTTCAAAAATTAAAATGTCTTCAAGCAGTAGCAGTTTGAGTTCCAAAGAAAATGGAACAAGAGATAAAGAGTTTGATGGAAAACTAAAACCGTCAGAGAACGGGACTGCTCGAGACACAGTATTAACCAAATCAAGAGTCTCTCTGAATGCAAATCTCAATAATTCGAATACAAGTAAACTGTCCAAAGATAGAACATTGCCCAAGTTGAGAAGCAGTAGCAATCCAAATGTTAAAGGATCTAATAAAGAACCATGTTCAGTGAAATTGCGAAACAATTCAAACGTCAAAGATTCTTATAAGACTCGAACTGTAAATAGTTCCGGAGGAAAGGATGGAAATGTTTCAACGGACAATAATTGCAGCTCGAGTTTCATTACTACGAATAAAGGAAAAGATAATTTAACAAGGGACAAAGTGAAAGATGGAAGTGTATTGAAGGTGCAAGAAGTCAGAATTGGAACTAATGATAAGAATTGCAAGGGAAGTGATAGGGCCTGTAAGAAGCGAATAAGGACGAAGAAAAAATTTAAAAAGGTATTTTTTTCTAATTTTTCATGTAATACCCCTTCTTTATCGTAAATCGCGGCTTCTTCCAGCTTAAAAATAGCGGCGTGAGTTGTCCTTGAGTTGATCAACCCAACGGATTGCCGAGAGAGTAGTTAGTACATAATTATTTAATGTAAATCCGGTTAACCATGTCGGCATTCATTTGTTTGTTGGTGTGCTTTAGCCATTTGTTTTGCCGGGCGGTCTTTCGCGAACTCGCAGATCTACCGTTTAATATGACGATACGTTAAACGGCTAAGAACAAGGCGTTATTTTATATTAAAGTGATTATTCAAGTATCTTATGCCCAAGTCACTTCTATAAAATTTGAATGAAAATAATGTTTATGAAAAATTCAAGTGCGTGTTGAAACTAAAAAAAAAATAAGGTGGTGAATGAATTATATTTACCTTCGGCAGGACGGTAAACATGCGGCACGCAAACAAGAGAGGGCTAGTTTTATGCCCGTGATGTTTTATAAAGGTGATTCATTGAGCTTGCATAATAATAAGTCTAAAGGGGAAAAACCGCCTAGACATGTTTTTTCTTCTGTCAAAGGGTCAAAGCGTTCCAAATCGTGTTTATTTAGTAGTCGTTCTTTTCTATCGATGACGTCGAGTTAGATACAAAAAAAAATTGAGTGAAATGGTTAGGATATTCGATCAAGACTTTACGGCTAATTGCGGTGAAAGTGGCTACGCGCAGAAAGTTTGGGAATACGTGAGTGACCTGGTGAAAAGCTATCAACAGGATGATTCGATGGACGAAGGATATGGAGATAATCACATGAATTATGAGGTTAATTCCCAATTTTCTACAAGAATAATATTAATATGTGTATGCCCAGTTCTAGCTGCAGTTATGACCGATGAAATGGAGGTTTTGTAATTAGAATCTCATGGGATTGCCTAAACAGGAAACTAATCCTTTTATGTTACAGAGAGTTTCAAAAAAAAAATAATAAAAAATAAAATAAAAGGGCGTCCCGCATAATGTAATTTAACGAGTCTGTAATTTATTCGGACGCTCGATCTCTCGTCGAAGTCAAGGACAGCCGGTCCGCAGTAGTCGCTTCTGCTGCTGTCGAGATCGATGTCTTGGTCAATTGTATGCTCTTTAGCCTTAGTCATCTGGAGTGTAAATAATTTGCTGCTTTTTCGTGCTCAGGCTGGTGATTTATTTAGCCCTGGCAAAACTGAACCATTTTCAACGAAAGGATGATTTCGCAATATGCCAATACACGTTATTCAGTGCTTAATAATTTTGAAAGCGAACCGATACATAAATTATTCGCCTCACAACAACTCATTTATTAAATCTTGACCGATTCTTAATCATAAGTATGCAAATGCCAATAGTAATTGCACGTGTATTCGATCATTTTTTCTAACGACCGTTTTCGCACTTCTCGTTGAATTAGTAATATATATTACTAATGTATTAATAAAAACCCAAAACGAGTTCCTCGATCGAATAAAATGCCAAAAGTTATATTGAACTCGTTATTTAACGTTTTCAGAAAGTTGATCTATTATCTCCTATATACATATTGGACATTCACCTTTCGATCTCTTTCAACATTTCGAATCGCCAACGTTTTTTTTCGGCCGATCCTTTCAACGTCAGACCGGGTCGTCGATTTACCACAAGGTTGCCATTCTTGGGATTATGTCATGATTAATCTGCCGCAATGTGTATTTGGAATTTAATTCAATTTTCCTCCTTTAGAAGAATGAACTCGACAATAGTTCTTCTATCATTTGTTTTTGTCTGCTATAGTTTTTTCAGATGTTCAGTTTTAAATTAAAATTTCTTATTTAATTACAAAAAAAATTAAATGGAAAATTAATATTTTTCATCATAAAGATTTTATAGGCTCAAATCAGTTATCCAGTTCCAAAATTGATTACTCAAACCGCCAAGTTACGTTTTCCTTTCAGTTCCAATTAACTTGTTCAATTTCAGTTCAGCATTGAGTCATCAGTTTTCCTTAATCAATTAACTGAAACGGAAACGGAACTGACCACGTAAAAGACTCTTAACAATACGAGAACTGGTATAGTTTTCGAATAGAGTACGTTACATGTAAATAACTAATTTTTATTAGATCATTTGAAGCAGTTCGAGAAATCAATGAACAGCAATAATCTGGCGTTATTTTTTTGGAATAAAATTACCGATTTTTAACTCGTGACGTGTCATAAAAAGGAGATATTCCTCAACAATAGGAAGTGTTATTCGTAATAATTTTTTAAAATATGAAATTTTCAATAATCAATGAATAGTTAAGAAAGGGTTCTATACTGCTCTATTAACCTGTTATCCTTTGTTCGAAGTATTTCGACTTAAATGAGCTCGTACTTTAATTAAAATGTTAAGTTTGAGTCAAATTACACAAGCGTATAGTTAATAACCAATATTTTCCTGTCAACTTAATAAAGTTCGTTTTCTTAATTTCTTAAATTTTTTAAGAATTCAATTATTTGGCGACATTATAAGTGACTTAAAAGAGAGAATAAAATTGTGATATCTTTCGGTTCAATTCCTTGGAAGTAGCCATTTAAGGCAGTGTTCAAATTTTAATGAAAATTAAAATAAAATTGAAATCGTTTCGAAACAGTAAACGTGCCTAATTTCAACGCATTATTCTGGAAAATTGCCCAGAAAATCGTTTTTGTTTCTGAATGGAGAAATTGAAAATACGATTTTCTCAAAGATGTTTTTTTTTGGCTAATTTTCAGAACTGATTCGAAATTTAAAGAAAGGCTATGATATATAAAAAAATGTTTTTTAAGTGCTCTTGTTTGATATTAAAAACACAGATTTTCGCAACTATGAAATTTGTGAAATATATAGTATACAGTGTACTACATACTATAGAGAAATGTAACTCAATCTATATAAAAAAAAGCAGGAAGATATGATAACGAAAATTTGATATTTGATATTTTCACAGTCCAATCTGGGGCATATTTAATAATAAATTTAGTGTTTTTTTAGTTAAGAAGTTTTTAGTATGGCCTGTCTTGAAAAATAAAAATGAACATTTTAAGATGATGGCGTGTTTACCAGATGTTTTTCTTAAAACAAAATGATATTAACATTCATGATCTGATATCATCACATGTTAAATCAGTATATTTTTGTGTGTGCCAAAACGTGTCAATATAGAAATTCTGGATTTTCTTTTGATGCTTAAAACAACAACACATTTTATTCGTATGTATTAACAAACGCCCTACATTGTATTTTTCAGGCCTTATATCGTAGTCACTTTTAAACACCTTGTGTTCTTTATGTTGAGTTGGTCACACCTGGCTAACAACGCACAAAGGGCTGTATTCTCATGTTAAGAAGCCGCTTGGGATAACCTATTTTCGCTTGCCGCTTCAAGGCATTTTAAATAATTAGCGTGTATTATTTATTATTTGAAGACGTTGTCCTATTCCTATCTCTTGTTTTTTTTACTCAATATTAATGGAGAGTATATATCCGTTATTAAAAGCTATAAATCATGAACCCCTTTCAATGCGTCGATTTAATCTAAATCTCGCCACCCTGGGTCTCCCCCTTCTATATTCCATCGTAGGTTTATGCGTAGTAGTATAGTTATGACGTCACAGGACGCTTCCTTCGTAAATGTTTTGCAAATTTGTTTGAGGACACACACGAGTTGACAAATTTTACGTTAAAAACATAAGGTGTACGTGTATCGTCCGAACATAATTACTCGGTCAGGAAGTAGACGGTTTGTTCGTATTTAAATGCCGAACATCGTGAATAATTTAAGGTCAGCCGGGGCTTTTTCCCGCCGAATTCTGAGTTGGTGGAAGTTGCGTTGTAAAGTGGGGATTTGTGGTCGATTGTTGACGATTTTTGTGCAGTTTAAAATATCATAAATACGAAAAATATGCCTAAAATTTTGAAAATTAATATTAGCAAGATTTGTCTTGTATGATCGTGTAGTGAATTTGCTGTTAAGTGGTCTGAAGTTCTATTTTTTTTTCATTTTTTTTATTTAGATGGCTTCTATGCCGCTTTCAAGAAGTTCGAATTACTCAAGCACTGATTCGGATTCCTCAGACGAATTACTACCTGCTCCATCTATATTGCAGGAGATCAGGCAGGAAGATCTCGCTGCTATTCTTCCCGATCAAAATGAATGTAATGACTTTAATGATTTTGATCAAAATATTAAGGTAACCAAATTTTTTATTTATTAAGACGACGAAATCAATAATTAATATTTTAGGACTCTCCTGCCACTGGAGACCTTTCCGGGTCAGACATGGAACTTCCCCAGCAAGCCATTAACTCTTTAATTCAAAGGACAACCGAATCCTCGAGTGACGGAGAGGGTCATCAACTACCCAATCCTCAAACTTTATTCGCCAATAGTTTGCTGCAACAGTTCGTCCCAAATACCACCATATTAAGTCCACTCCCAGACCAGCCTTTGGCTTCAGTTAATGACACCTTGAATTCTTCAAAGTCCTCGAAAGCAAATTCAAGTAGCGCTGATAAAAACAACTCTGCTAGTCAGTCAAATAAAACTTTGAACGATAATATGTATGAAAATTCGAAAACGTTGAATGTTCCGAGTGTGAAGAGGGGCCGAGGACGACCTAGGAGAATATCTCGCGGTCGTAAACGCCAAAATGAAGAAGAATTGAAAAGATTAGACAGGGCTAGTGTACAAGATTTTTGTGCGGGACCTAATGTTAGTCCTGATTCTGGTACGTGAAATATTAATTAAAAGTAAAAATTGCTTCAACATATAACTTGTTTAGGGATCCAAAATAGTCCGGATCATGTTTCAAGTCCAGAACCATCCCTCTCCCCTAATCTCAGGTTAAAGCAGCCAGAGACACGATCTCAAAATAAAACGGATAAAGATAAAAAATACAGGAATCCATCAGGAGAACGTCATTCCAAAAGACTTTTATCTCAAGATAGGCAGACAAGGCACAATTCACAGGAAAAGAATATGGTTTGTTTTTTAGTAATAATAATCTGTCCTGCTAAAATAAGAAATCATGTTTGCAAAAAATTATTTAAAATTTTATACGCGATTTTGAACAATAAATGTTCTACCATATAGGTAAAGTCTGGAAGTCTTATCTAGATTATAAATTTTCATTTCGAATGGTATTTACCATATCTGCAAAAATGTACTGTATTTACCACAAGCTTAAAATCGTGCTAATTATTACAAGGTCATTTTATCATAACTGAAAAGAAAAATGTTGGTTACGACATCGTGACAGTACATTAAAATAAATTAAACATTTGGGTATTTAATAAAAAAACAATTTCGAAAAGCACGTGGTGTCTATATTATAATTCACAATGTGCTACATTTTTCTAAACTTCGCTTTTATAGATACTAGTTCCTGTCGTAGCAGGGCAGTAACAATTTAATCAAACTAAGTTTTAAATTTGATTTTAGGAAAAACCATCACGTAAAAACAAAACACAAGATCTTTCGAAAAGGAACACATCACAGGAATCGCGATCTAGTAAAAATTCACAGGCAAAACATTCAACAAGATCACAATTTGATAGGTTAAGCAAAGAGAAATATTCTAGTGGGAATTCACTGCATGAAAATCCTCAAAGGAGCAAAACGTTCCAAGATAAACGTCCAAGTAGAAATTCGTCAAAAGACAAATTGTCGAGTTCAAGTAGAAATTCTTCAATGGAAAAAGTTAAAGAAACTTTTACCAAACTTCCCATTACATCCAATCAGCTCGATAGGTTGATTTATGCTAATGCCGATAGAGTTTTATACCCTCCAAGACGTAAAGTGGGCCGACCACCTTTGAAAAAACCCGGAAGGCCCCCAAAGCATAAACAAGAAAACGTTGAAAATAAAAATTCTCTTCAGAAAACAATTTTAAAATCTAAAGGTAAATCAAAATTATTTGTATTTATTGTTCGTTAAAATAATGTGATTTTTAGTAGGAAAAAGTAAATATAAACAGCCACTTAACTCAAAATCTGGTAGCACAAAGACTAAAGTTGTTACATTGAAAGTCCCAAAAATTTTGCATTCGAAACATACGCACAAGCACAAGAAACGGAAATTCAAAATTTTAAAACCTCTGGTGTCTTGCGATCCCAAATTGAATTTGGAAATAGAAAAGTTGGTGGTTGATTTTGTAAAGTTTTGTGTGATAACTGCAAAGCAGCCCAAGGAAAATGTACCTGAACAAATATTGAAAACTTTAAAGAAAGTGACTAAAAAGAGAAGAACCACTGATCACATGGAGAAAAAAAAGAAAAAGCAAAATGCTTGTGCTTCTGACAGCCAAGTACGTAACTCTTATGTAAAAATGTTTATTTTAATTACATATGTTCCTGTTTTCTAGGTTCCAAATTCAAATGAGCAAAGATTGCCATTGAAAAAACGTCATTATCATCTGGTGAGTAATAGTAGCGAAAATCAAAAGATTGAATCCGAAGAATCAAAAGATAAAGTGCTTGAAAAGATAGAAAAGAAAGAAAAAACTAAAGAGAAGGTAACTCCAAAGAATATTTCCACTGCAAAAAGTCACATTAATAACAATGAATACGAAATTAAAACTGAAAGAACCGACGTAAACGAATCCAACACACATATAGAAGAAGCGATTGAAGCATGTATTAATAAGTTTAAGAATGGAAAGGCTCCCAAACAAGAAGATGTCACACCAGAAAATAAAACCGTCACAGCTACCACACCAAAAAAGCGTCACAGATTAGAGAACTTAAATAACGATATCGAAGATGATTTTTCCGATTGTCAAAGCTCGTCGAACATTAAAAATGAAGTTGTGTGTTCAAGTTTAGAAGAAAAATTCGATCAGTTAAAATCTTCAATAACAGTGGAATCTTATATTAATGAGTTAAAAATAAAGAGGAGTTTGCTGAATAACAAAAGTCCTGATGAAGATGATAAGGAGCTTGAGGTTGGTAAAGTTGAGGAAATTAAAAGTGATGAAACAGTCGTTACGAAGGTTAGTAAATGCAAAAATAATTTCAATAATTTTTACTATAATTATGAATTTTCAGATGGAAAAAACTGTTCCAATTTCACCGGAAAGCACCAAAAAGAAAGTTAGAAAAAGAAGAGCATATAATAGAACTGGATTCCCAACTGTAAAGCGAAAGAAGAAGAAAGTTTGTATTGAAAGTGCGGAAACCAGTTTAGAGGATGCTAAGGACATTGAACAGACACCAGAATGTGATAGAGTGCCTAAAAAAGGTTTAGTTCAATATACTAAAGGTGAATTCTAAAGATAAATCTTAAATTTAATGCAGGAGAAGAGGTTACAAAATTTCTTCAACGTAGTAGTGCGAATAATTCCATGGAAAATTTGACAAACATTGATGATGTTGAATTGCCGCCTGAGGACATACCAAGTGAATGCGAAAGTCTTCCTCAGGACGAGAGAATTGATAACGACTTGGACAACTTGAGCAGGTTTGTTGCAGTCTTTTTATTTCTTACATAGTACACTTACATAGTCAATTATAAAATTTTAGTCGAAGTGAAAGCGCCATGGATAATCTATTAGAAACCAAGTCAAAAACAGATGCAGGGGATAACGAAAGTTTGTCTTTGCTAGAAACTTCTATTGAAAGACTAAAATCTAGGTTAGATCAGAAGAAACGAAAAAGAAATAATGAATCGAAATCCATTGTTGGTGAGTATTTTTTGCGACCAGTCTGTAAGTTCTTTAAATTAAATCTATATTTAGAAGCGGTAAACACTTACCCAAAACGTCGTCGAAGAGAAGACTCTCCAGCAAGCAGCATAGAACCTTTAGAAAATAGAATCAGAGACAGTCCTAGTGCTTCAGGTGATGAACTTCCTAAGAAAAATAAAAAATTGCCAAGATGGCGAAAGAAATATCTTATCGCCGGATTATTTTCTGATTACTACAAGGAAGATGAGTAAGTTTCACGTACTAGATGATCAATATGTTTACATACGATATTTTGTAGGTCAAAAAGACAAGATAAAACTCGAAACCTCATTTATAATCCTGAGGAACATCCCTTTGGTCTAATGCCTGCTCCGTACCATTGTGGCAAGTATCTTAGATGTAGGAAAGTCGATTTTCAATTGCCTTACGATCTGTGGTGGCAACACACTCATTCTCAATTACCTGGACGAGACGTTGTACCTTCGTGGAACTATCGGTTAGTATTTCATCTATAATAATTCCACCAAAATTCTGGAAATTTTATAATAATAGAAAAATAAGAACTAACGTATACAACGTGAAAACTAATGGTGGTGCTTGTGAGCCTCAGCCTTGCAACTGCAGTCCCACTTCGAACTGTGGAGATGATTGCATAAATAGATTAGTTCTGGCCGAGTGTCCTCCATCACACAGATGTTTCAATCAAAAGATTCAAAAGCATGATTGGGCGCCGGGAATTGAGAAATTCATGACTGAAGATAAAGGTACGTGTTTTTAGAAGAAGAAAGAGCTACATAATTAAAGATTTATAAATTGTAGGATGGGGTGTGCGTACTAAAGAACCTATTAAACAGGGAGAATTCATACTCGAATATGTAGGCGAAGTTGTTTCTGATCAAGAGTTTAAAGAACGCATGAACAGTATTTATGTTAATGACACTCATCACTACTGCTTGCATTTGGACAGTGGTCTAGTGATTGATGGACACAGAATGGGCGGAGATGGACGATTTGTAAACCATTCCTGCGAACCTAATTGCGAAATTCAAAAGGTATTTGATAGAAAATTATTTCGATCAAGAAATGCATTTTTAATAACTTTCAGTGGACTGTCAATGGTCAATTTAGAATGGCTCTGTTTGCCTTAAAAGATATACCACCATATGAAGAACTAACATACGATTATAATTTCTCCCTATTTAATCCAGCCGAAGGTCAGCCTTGTAAGTGTGGCAGTAAGCAATGTAGAGGTGTTATAGGTAACAGTTTTTTACCCTTTTAAACAAATATTACTACATAACTTTTTAGGAGGTAAAAGCCAAAGAGTCAGGCAATTACCGGAAACCACAGCTCCGAAGAATCCTGGACGAGTAGGACGTCCTAGAAAAACCGAAGCGAAGAAAAAACCTACCACTACTAAAGACATTACCACAACTAATTGCAATATAACACCTCAACCTCAAGTGGTGCCTCAAATTCAAGTCAAGCCAATGAGTCATCAACAAAAATGCTTTATAGTTGAACATCACTGTTTCTTGCTTAGGAATTTAACAAAAGTATAACTCCTAACACATTACCCAATATTTGTTTATATATAAATGCCCTTGTAGGTTCGTAAAGTAAGAGACCGTTCACAAAGTCTAACTTCAAACTCAGCATCCCGGCAACAGGCAGGAACTCCAACTAATAACAGCGCATTTATGAATCAAATGAACGCCCTTCAGAATCCGAGAAATATCAAGACCAGAAAAATTACTCAGGCAGAAGACGATCCTGAATTAAATAAGGCTATTAAGTTAGCCACAATTCTAAAAAATATTTTGCTGGAAATTACGACTCTTAAGGATGATAATGAAGAGAATTTAAGCAGTCATTTGCAACAATTGCCGTCCAAAAGAAAAGCCCCCGAGTTTTATCAAAAAGTATCTGATGCTATTGATTTGGCTACAATAGAACAGAACGTAGCAACAGGAGTCTATAAGAACCCAGAAGCTTTCGACAAGGATATGAATAAGTTATTTGCGGGTAAGTTAAGGTATATTTTTCTGACTATGTTATCGAAATTTTGCTTCTTTTAATAGGTTTCAGTAAATTTTATTGCCGAACTAGTGAAATAGGTATTGCTACTGCTAAATTGAAGAAACTCTACTTGGAAACGAAACAGAAGAGCTTGGCTCAAATTGAAGATGTTCTTGGTCAAAAACCTCCAGCAGCTTTTGTAAAAAATAAAAAGAAAAGTGAGTTTTCGATATGTTTTTAAATAATAAACATATACAAATATTACTTTTATTATTAGACGAAGAAGAGGATATAATTCGTTGCATATGTGGTATTCCTCGGGACGAAGGATTAATGATTCAATGTGAAAGGTGCATGGTTTGGCAACATATCGAATGTGTTCAAGCTGACGCTTCTGTAGCTAGTTACCACTGCGAAATTTGCGTACCTAGAATTGTCGATTACGAAATTACGATGGATGACTTTACCGAACACGGCCATAGGTAAGGTTTTTTTTAAATATGTAAGGATCTACAAAAATTTTGAAATTGCCATTTATAACGGAGATTTACACAGAACAAAGTTGATATTCAAATAGTTCCTTCAGTCATTCAAAAAAATTATTATATTTTCTTTGAACACTGCACTTAAGATGGATTATTTTAAATAATCCAGGCTATGTAGTATAGGTCCCATGCTACACAGCCTGAATCTAACATTGCTCTGTTATACTCAATCAAGGAAAAATCGAAATGGCGTCGATTTGTCCGTGACAACCAGTTAATAGATGCTTAAAAAAAACCCACCTGGAAATGTCTCAAAAATTTCAACATTTTTTGAATCCCTACGTATTCTTTACATATTCAAACAATTTTTTTTGTCAGGTATTACATGACGCTCATGCGAGGAGAATTACAGCTTCGGCAAGGAGATACTGTCTACGTACTAAGAGATATTCCAATTTCTGGAACCGATAAAAAACACACTTATGAAACCATAGGTAACATCGATTATTCAGAGTTGGATATATTTAGGATTGAACGACTTTGGAAAGACAAAGACACTGGCCAGAGGTTTGCTTACGGTCACCACTATTTAAGACCTCATGAAACGTTCCATGAACCAACTAGAAAGTATATTTTATTTTTACTTTTTGACTATAAAGGATGCATATATATTGTTTTTAAAGGTTTTTCTCAAATGAAGTAATGCGTGTTCCTCTTTACGAAGCAGTTCCAGTTGAATTAATCATGGAACGTTGCTGGGTGATGGATATTAATACATTCTGCAAAGGCCGTCCAATAGGATGTCAAGAGGAGCACGTCTATATATGCGAATATAGAGTAGATAAAGGGGCCAAAATGTTTAGTAAAGTTGCCAAGAGCAAGGTAAATTAAATTTTAACTTGAATTTCATGTTTCTTTTTATTAAAATAATGTAATTTTAGTTTCCGATATGTACTAAAAGTTTTGCCTTTGAACATTTTGAAACTCGTTTGAAAGTGACAAGAACGTATTGTCCCCACGACGTCGACAAGTCTTTATTAAAAAACTGTGGAGTGGGTAGGAGACGATTAGACAAAGAAAAAGAAAAAAACTCCCCTACGAACGTTCCAGGACCACAAGTGCAATTGCAGGCTTTCATTCGGAGGGTGAGTAATTGCGTTGCATTTAAAAGCCGAAAAAAATTAGAGCTTCATTCATTCTTTAGAGTCCGTCGGAACAGAAAGCGAGATTGAATAAGATATTGTTGAATCTCCTGAGTAAAGTGCCCTCGAAACAGGTTATGGACGTTTCCTATTTGTTAGAGGGCGGCAGGCGAAGGAAGAAAACTGATTGTAAACAATGATAATTGGTTCTTTATAGTGTATTTACCGCTTTAAGAATAGTTTTACATCCAGATATTAAATAATTTATAATTATGATTGATGAAGAGAGGCTAAAAGTTTTCGTGAAAAGTTCTATGAGAATGGATATTTGGGTGATATTGCTGATTTTTAAGAAGATATTTTTATGCCCGTTGTTATTGTTAGGAAAAGTGTTGAGAGGCGAGACAGATATTGATGAAAAAGTCGAGACGTCTTTGTTTTTTTTTAATTATTTATTGTAAAGAGCGTTTGTAATTTCTGATTGATCACTGTCCGTCATGTTCTGATAAGGAACAATTGTAAAGTATAATAAAAGATTGGACGCTTTTATGGCCGGAAAAATCGTTAAGAGAATTTTCATCCCAGCTTAATTGCAATTGTCCAAAGATTTTTACATCTAAACAGGCGTAAAAATCTTTAGATTTTTGGTCAATAATTGTAAAGTATGATTGTAATATATATATCATAATACGCCGGACATTGTTCCCTTTTATTGCTAGTCAGTATTGTTAATTGTAAAAAAGCAAGCTTTTTTAATTTATTATGTATTCAATAAGGAATTGTTTGATTTTATTGCTACGGGAAAGGTTATTATTGTATCAATTCGTTGCTCTATACCGTTGTCAATGTTTGTCTGTACCAGCGGTCGTCAACCTATATCTTAGAAGTTTTAGTACAATAATATAGCAATGGAATCATAAATTCTTAAAGAACAAAAAAGGGGCCTACTCACACTACAAATCTTAAAAAAAAAGAATCGCGACTCTAAATTCAGGTAGTAAATAATTGATCTTAAATTCAATTTTGATTTGAAAAAGTGACATATACACTTTTGCAAACCGGTTGCCAACCGCTGGTCTATACCTAGTTAATTGAATTTCTTTTCATTTTATTTCCCAATTCTCCCAGTGTATTGTTACTCATTTCTCATGATATCTGCATCGTAAATTCATTTTACAATGCCTGTATGACCATTTGTAAGTGCCTCATTACCGACCAAATCTGTTATAGTTATGAAAAGAGTTCAACCATCATTTGTCTCTATCTTATTATTAGGCTATTATTATTATTCGAAAAAAATTAGAAATTAAACTATTGACTGTTCTTAGCTTTGTACACGTGAGTTGTTGCTTTGCTTCCAGGCAATTCGCCAGGTTGATTCTTTTGAAATCTTTGATTAATATGGTTTGTAACATATATGAAATTCTAGGCAATACATAAAGACCCTAAAAAATCAGAATAAGACTAATGGAAAGAATTCACATTCTGCCATGATTGAATTTGAACTGGATTATGGAATATAAATCCCATCGAAAAGATACATGTGCATTTATCACATGTGTTGTTTGAATAGAGTAACAGAACCGTTCTAGAACTGGCATTTATTAGTTGTTTTTTTTTTTATGTCACACTGTGAATATTTACAATGATTTTAAACTGTGATGTAGAATCGTGATATCTCTCATTATTCCGTAAGTTCAAGCATCATCCCTAATTGCAACCGTATACTGGTCTGTACCATGCACGAGATTCTAGACTTAATTCAAGGCATTGAAAAATTGAGAATTGACTACAAAAACCCAATACCCGACAGGACAAACAAAAAGGCCATGGTAAGGCGTAGATTACGCTCTACCATGACCGAAATCATACTGACAGGACAATTGTCTGATGTAATATATTTATGTATAGTTAGCTTTTTGAATGTTGTCTTTTACATCATCACTGGATAAACCTATCTCAGACTTACTATTTTTCGGCTGTGTTCGTTACATATGTACAAGGTAATTCCATCCATCATTGACATGTACATCGTATAATGACAGACGTGCTAATGATGATTGATGACTTAAAGGACAATGTTCCAGACAAAAAATACATTCATTTTTTAGTTTTTAGTGATCTGTCTCGGATCAAATTCAGATCACGGTGGATTTTTATTTTTCAGAGCTTCTTTCATACGAACTATGACAGATTTCATCTGTAAGAGCTTACAATCCGTTTCACATGGAAAGTCGAATTTTCCATGCTGATGTTATGAAAAAAATTATTTTCTTTAAAACGTATAAAATTTGAGTTTTTGAAATACTTATTTATTAAACTTTGAATTTTTTATATACTAACGCCCATTGTAAAAATATATTTTTGCACTTTGAATTTTTATTTATTGTACATTTTTCTTGTTTTTTTTTTGAAATTGATCTTGCCTGTCTAGAAATAAGAGATTAGGTTATTATGGCATTAATATTGTATTGATAATATTATTATTAATGTTTATATCTCACATTTGAAATAAAATTGTTATATTTTTTAATTGAGTTATTGCTATTCAACTCCAACTTCCGATAAAATGTCCCCATTGAACATTTGGGAATTTAATTAAAGAGGAATTATTTTCTGGACCGTTCATTCAAGGTCAAAACAAAAGTTGGGACATGCAAATTCAAATGAGCCTTTTCCGAATCATTGGATTCCAAACATTCCTATCAAGAGTATTGTTAATGAACATCCTGTGTTGTGTATCTGACAAATTCCATAAATCCAGTTTGGTGTCTGATTCTTAAGTATTGGTTTTATAGTAGGTATGTCGATTTAAAAATATGTTTTTCCTGTAACCGAGAAATGGAAAAAATGATGTGAAAAACGACATGAATTCTGAAAGAGAACCGGTAAAAAGGACTTTCAGATAACTTCTATGACATTCGTTCGAACTTTTCAAAAGTTTTTGAAACATTTAATACATTTCCGAGTTAGAAATAAAGGCGAAAAAGAACTTTTGCAAATGAAAGAGTAGAGTATTTTTGATTGATGAAACGTGACTTGTTTACAAAAAATATATAATATGAGCGGCTTTTGATTGATAAACATGTCAGTAACAAGTGGAGAAACCGATAAAATAGAATATCGAGACATCATTAAAGACCAGACCTACCTATATTTGAAAGGATTACAAGGTATTAGATTGACAAAGATATTCTGAGTATCCTTCCTGATGATTGCCTTTCATATTCTACTCTGAAAAAAATGGCTTTCCTCTAACCCTTTATAGGACAAAATACGGGGGAAGTTCATATCTTTCCAGAAATTAGATTGTTATTTCTGTGCACATTTTTACAAGGAAGAATTTAAAAAAATATTTTTTCTTTTTTTTTTAATTTCATATTGTTTTGATATAGCTCCTTGAAGGAATGCTAGAGAGGGAAACAACACAGCGAGAAAGCATCCGCGAGCGCGGGATATTCAAATAGTGCTGTGGTGAGAAGCTATTATTCCATCGTGAGTTTACTTTATCTGGTGGGAAACTATTATCCCACTGTCCTATAAAGAGTTAATAAAATTTCCTATTTAACAAAATTATTGAAAAATGATTCGGAAAATCTTTGCCTAGCCACCTTTGACTATTGCTATTAAGAGACCGATTCTCAAGTATTTCATTAATTGTTACATAATAACGACAACAGGAGTTTGAAGTGGTATTAATTTCAATAGAATTGAAACCTGGAGTGGTAATGTTCAATGATGAAGCGATTCAGCGTTACATTAATGAGATGGTAGAATCGCATTNAAGTCAATATTTTCTTCACTTTCTAAGTCCTCTACTTCTTCTGGTTCAGACTCACCACTACTAATACCATTATTTTCAGCCATAGTATCAATGAAAAAATAAAATGTTTGGATAATCGTGCCAAAAAGTCACTTTCGTATCGTATAAAAAACGAAGTTTGTGCAGAAATAGCTCTAGTAAATAAAGTAAAAATTCTAAGCAAAGCTTCCACAATAATAAGGGACCTCGAAGATGCGCTTAGGTATAAGGTAGATACGTAGCAACCTGGGTAGTGCTAAACCAGTCCACGACTATTATTTCACTCTAATTGTGTTTTGAAATCCATTATTCGTTTTTTTATGATCAAAAAACTAAGTAATAGTGATTTTGTATATTTATCTATTTCAGATTCCCAGTATATTTTTCAAACAGAAATATTTATTTATAGTCAATTATAAAAAACATTTTAACACGTCAAATTTTGCTTACAAAAACAAAATATTGATGTGCGCAAAATGGTAGATATTTCTACCATCCCCGCCCTCTAAAGGTTAATGTCACAATTCTATGTTGTCAAGTATAGTGTTTAGCCTTCTCATAATGTTTTGGGAATTTCCAAACATTTCCAGTTATTTTAAGATTTAATCCATTCATACTTTAATATAACAAAATAATTAAAACTCCAATAAACAAATCAGATAACAAATTCTTTTTTGTATTAATTTTTTTTTAACGATCATAACAAAAGCTTTGAAAACCAATCGAGATTAGCACTTTGATTCTAAAAATGTCTGTGAAATGCTAATAGTTTTAAATTTTTCCAAAATAATAGTAATACCGTCAATTGGGGTAATAAGGAACACAAGGGACAATAAGGAACAACTCTTTCAGTTTGTGTTCAGAGGAGTTCGTGTTGAATTTTCAACTTGGAAATAATAGGTTCATTCATATACTTCCAAGTAAAAAATTCAACACGAACTCCTCCGAACACAAACTAAAAGAGTTGTTCCTTATGGCCCCCAGTGTTCCTTATTACCCCAATTGACGGTACTTAATAATAAATAATTAATACTTAAATTAAATTAAGTTGCTATTGACCGATAATAAGACCTGTTGGACTTTTGCACTTACATAAATAGAGATAAATAAACAAACTTAATTCGGTAAACACTTAATACTTATTAGGCACTCGACATTCAATTAATTACAAAATATCTACTTTATAAACCCAAAATGTTTAGTTGTAACTTTTTGTCAGTTATAAACTTTCCTTCACAGAATGTTTAAATTGACTTTCCTGTTTGGCTTTTTGGCCATTAATCTGGTAAGTTTTCTTTGGTGCCATTTATCATTTATTTAAATAGACGTTTATACGATTTCTAACTTCAAAGTAACTTTATATTAAAGAGGATCAAATTTAACTGATTTTAATAGAGTGACGCTCTGCAAGTGATCACTTTAGATGGAGCTGTAGAGGGAGCAAGCAAAACCACTTATGCTGGAAACACTTATTACGCATTTTACTCAATTCCATATGCCCAACCACCAACAGGATCTTTACGTTTCCAGGTAAAAATCTTATTTTCATCATAAAAATCATCGTTCTTCTTAAAAAAAGTGAAAATTCTAGGCCCCTGTTGCAGTGCAACCCTGGAGTGGAGTCCATGATGCTACAAAAGAAGGTAATATTTGCTATCAGGTCAATGTGGATTCTGCTGATGAAAATGAAGACTGTCTTACCTTGAATGTTTACACTCCAAAAGTATGTAATTTATATTTCGTTTGCTTTTCTTAAGTTGTGAAATTCTTCCAGGATCCCAGTCAAAACAGCACAAAACTTCCAGTATTATTTTATATCCATGGAGGAGGTTTCAGTTGGGGTTCTGGTCAAACGAAAGGTGCCACTGGAGGTATTGAGCCTGGATTTTTTATGGATGACAATATTGTTATGGTTAGTGTGAATTATCGATTAGGACCTTTTGGTAAGTTTTATTAATAAGTAGCCCTTAAAGTTGTTTTTCAAAAAAAGGATAATGATTTCGAAATAAATAAGGTTTTTCTTTATTGTTCAAGGATTTTTCGCGACTGGTGATAGCATAATTCCTGGAAATGCAGGATTGAAAGATCAAACTTTGGCTTTACAATGGGTGCAAAAGAATATTGAAGTTTTTGGTGGTGATCCAAAAAAAGTTACAATCTTTGGTGAATCGGCCGGAGGTGCCTCAGTAGGTTATCACATTGTGAGCCCACTTTCCAATGGTTAACTAGAAAATATAATTTTATTATTCGTTAAATTTATAGTTTTGGACTTTTTAGGATTATTCAGTGGTGGCATTGTGGCATCTGGCACTTCTTTATGTCCTTGGGCTTATCAAAGGAATCAAACAGAAATCACCTTTAAAACTGCCAGTTTTATAGACTCGCAGTTTGATACAAATAGAGACTCTAAGGCTTTATTTACTTTTTTACAAACTGCTAATGCAAAGGATATTGACACGGCATCGAAAAAGTATTCAGATTGGGTATGAAATCACCATAAACAAATTTTTGATACTAAAGAAAAAATTCCAGGCTCAATCTTACAACGATACAGGTTTAAATGGAGTCATTAATGGTCAACTACAACAAGGCTTCTTCTATGCACCTGTAGTCGAACCAGAAAATACTGGAGCATTTATAACTGAGACACCTTATGAAATATTTGCTGGTGGCACCTTTAATAAAGTACCTATTTTAATAGGGGCTTGCGCTGATGAAGGTCTGATAAGCTACAATGGTAATTTTCAAAAATATGTATAAATTTAGATTTGCAATAATTATGGAATAATTTTAGAAAACTTACAATGGATTCTTTCGGTTTATGATTCTGATCATTCAATTCTGGTACCACAAAACATGCACATTTCGGATTCAGCAACGAAACAAACAGTTGGAGATGCCATTAAGAACGAATATTCTCCGTCTGATGATATGCAATATAATTTGGTGTCTGGTATTAAAGTGAGTTGAGGAAAGTTAATGCGATTTTAATCGGTCTGATTTAATTAATTAATTTCAGTATTTTACTGACCACGTCTTTCAGAGATCTTTGATTAGACATGCCGAATTACAATCTAAGTTCACAGACGTATACTTCTATAAATTTTCTTATTCGGGACAAATGGGAGGTAATACTAATAACGTATATCCAGGTAAATTATTTAATTAATTAGGAAAATATGATTGTTCAAATAAACTTTTGCTTAAGGAACTTCTAATGTAACACACGTTGAAGAAGGAAATTATATTTGGCAAAGAGCTAATCCAACCAGCTTCCCTCAAACCGACCAATTAGTGCATCAAAGGCTGATGAAAATTTGGATAAACTTCATAACTTCATAGTAAGTAAGGAATTTGGTATAACAACTTTTTTAATTAATTGTATTTTTAAAGTAATCCCACTCCATCTGCTGATCCTGTTTTACAAAACGTTGTGTGGCCCACATTGAAAGAAAGCAGTTTAAAATATGTCGACATTACTTCAAACTTGACTGTTTCAACTGATCCATTGAGTACCTACAGTTTCTGGAAAGGTTTATATGAAAAATATGGTGTTGAACCTTTTGACACTTACTAAAAAATCAATTAGAAATTAAAAAACTTTAGTGTTCATTATTTTAGTCTTGTACCTTGGTAACATTTCTATCTCATAAAATATTCAGAATTAATTCCAGAACTTCCTGGATTATTGAAAGAAATCAAATACAAAATGCAGGATATTTGTAATACATGTATAGTTCAGGATAATTCCAAACTATAGAAGCCAAATGTAGGTCTGTTTTTCGCTTTGAAAATTAGAGCTACAATTTGGGTTGGATCCTGAATTCAAACTGCATATTTTCCGTATTGCGAGAGTACGTTTCTTATAGGATTATGTATCTGGATTTCATATTTGCTTTTGTAATTTCGACTTAGATTTTCCAGTAATGCGTAATACAAAGATCGTAGGATTGTAATATTCCCGTCCAGCATCCATTCATGATTTCATGTTCAATTCCTGCTTTTTAAGCTTCTGATTACATTTAAAAAGGAAGCATTGCATGATCGTGTCAACGTGTTCCTGTTCGCGTTGACTACATATCCAAATAAGATGTAATTTCGTTTTTTTTTGTAGTTAAAGAAGAGTTTACAATCTGGATGGATTTTTATCTATCCATCCTTGATAGGTAATATCGAGCTATATAGTCAATATAGATCGTGAGAGATCACTAAAAGCTTCTTATTGGATTTTGCCTTCGATCTGCATATGATATTTGCTCGTTTAATTGGAAAGAATTTTTGAAGAGTATAATGTTAAATTACACATGTTTCAATTAATCGAAATGTAAATTTTTTACGGTGTTTCGCTTGGGTTTTCTGCATTTTTTTGCTTTGCGTGGCATTTAAAAAGCATTTCCGCTGCGAATGCGGTTCTTAATTGAGTTTTATCCGAAATGACTGGATTTAACCCAATAACATCTATGTTATGTTTTTATTCCGAATAGATTCTTGATTAAAACCAGGACTGAGGCGAGTTATTTTTTTTTATAATGGAAAGCGAGACAATACTCGTTGGGCACATTAAATGGATTTTTGCTGATTTTATTGCGAGCATTGTTGCGTTGCAAATTTTAAACCTAATTCAGTAACTCTATGAAGCAAATACATACATACGTATCTCATTTCCATTTTTCTTTGTACCCATCGCCGTGAAATTTGGTTCTGAATTATAATTTTCCCCATGACCAACTAAAACAAATGGAATCCAATGAAGGATGTAAACAGACATGCAGGTATTACGCTCGAAAAGAGCGGAAAACCTTTCGAAATGAAAACCGGGATTTACCTGGCCTATTTGCTGAAAAGATAAAAAGCCGCTTATCATATATATATCCATAATTTCGTTGGCTTGATGGAGACGTTCATAGTACTTTGAGTTGAATCTGATGGTTTTTGCAAGACGCAAAGGGAATTCCGCAGGATAGATCGGATGAATTTGCTGCTTCGAATTGGCAAAAAAAAATTTAATCAAATAAGTTTTACCTATTAAGCCGCAAGGACTTTAAGGCATGTTATCGGCAAAACGATTTATACCTTAAGTTAATACTCTGTAGCTCGAGAAGTTTCAGAAGTTTTACACCGAACAAATCCGTCAAAAAGCTTTTCAAAGTCGAAGTTAATCCGAACGCTTAGCCGATATTCTTATTTATTTCATCCCATGTCACACCAGCTTTGATAAAGTACAAATATATATAAGTTCCAATGCCATAAAAACGTGGTCATTAAATAAACCTTTTCGATAGAGACTTTCCACTAATTTCAAAGTTGGATCATTTTTTTAAACTTTCCACTTTAAATGAATTTTAATCATATCCATTAGTTAGAACAAACATTTTTCTTTTCCACAGGTTCAACGAGAGTTTCCTTTATGGTGAATTTATAGGAATATTTTAGCATCAAAATGTACAATCTATTGAAAAGCAAACAGGAAGAAATATGCTTTTCCGATAAAAGCCGGAAGGCATGCTTTACATTTTCACACAACAAGAATTTTTCACTTTTGAATTTTAAACCCTATTTTTTTCGTTTTCTTCTGGAAAAATATCTTTGCTCAAACTCAAATCCAGATAAAACTACTAAAATCTGTCCAGGCAAGTCCTTTTACCGAGGCAAATTAATTTAAAACAGAAACGGGTTTCAAGTGAAAAACCTTTTGAAGTGCTCGTTCCGGAACTGAACTGGAGCCGTAACTTTGAAGAGCTGCATTTTAAACCTTCTCCACCTCCTCCTTTCGTTTTTCATTCAAATGTCCACATATTGCATTATCATTTCAGACTATTTTACGGTTTCAAATTAATTACTTGCCCTTGAAACTTTTTAGAAATGCGGTGACATTCGAGCTGCCCTTAGAGTGGACTGCAAAAAAAATAAAATAGCAAAGCCAGGGTTTGATTTCGAAGCTAAAAAAAGGTTCTCGAACGGTTACGAATTCTAATTGGCGGTCGTTACCAAATTCTGAGTGATTTTCTGGATTTCTGCTTTTCAGGATTTCGATTTGTGTCAGTATTTTCCGTTCTCCTTTTCACCGTGAATTTAATAAATTTCTGTATTTGAATTTTTCCTTCATGGAGATTTAATTTAAATTTTCTACTCTTCAATAGATGACGCTTATGAACAGTTTTCATAGCTGATTCCTTTTTGGGAACTTTATTATTGAATTCCGAGATGGCTGTATATGTTTTTAGTCACGTGACTTCCTGTTATTTATGAAGGTACTGTTGTTCTTAGGTCTTCAACGACTCCAAAATTCCGTTGAAAATTTCATCTTCTGCAATAGATGTCATAATAAAATTTTAATTATTGAATTTCCAATGGGTATATTTTTTGAAGTACATTTGACAAAGAGATGAATGGCCTACGTCTCTAAAGGCCGTATTAATAGTCTCACCTTAAGTATCCCCCAGTACTTAAGAATACCTTTAGCATCTGTTTGTTATTAATAGTCGTTCGATTCCAGTCAAGTGAAACTTGAGGCTATTAATCAGGTCGACAAAATGAGTATTGAGGGAGACTTGGTTGAGGCTGCCTTGAGGCTTCCTTCGAAAAGCGACTATTAATACGGCCCTAAGTGTTGGGTTTTATCCCCTTTAATGACTCGCAGTATATAACACGAATTCTACAAAAAATATGCGGGAAATGATAAAAAATGCTATTGACCGAATAAAAAAAGAGACCGTATTTGTAAAAGAACCCTAAATTTGAATAAAAATATACTGTTTCCATTTTAACCCGAAACACTAATTCGATTATTTACATTTAAACAGTGTGTTTGACATAAAATAACCAAAACTAAATGGTCAAGTTTCAGTTCAATTGGAATGATCATATTCTAGCGGATCGTTGAATCGTAGTTACAAAACCTGCTTTAGAACAATATGAGATCCTCATTAATATCGGATAGAACTAAACAGGTTTATAATCTTTAGAAAGTTTATGATTTGTTTATGCGGTGAAAAGTTTCTCTATTGGATCGACAAAATATCGCTTTGTAAGTATAAATGAAGAGACGTCTGGACCGAGAATATTAAAGCTTAATCGGAAAAAACAGGATAAAAGGTACTGTGATTGGTGAGGGTCTTTTTTGTTAATCTAAAAAATCGTCTACAGTTTTTAGAGTTCTTACAGTAATCAGTCTGGATTTTCTTTTTTCGAACAATAAAACCGGATGGATTGTGAAAAATCTTTATTCATACCCAAAAAAGGTGTTTCTTAGCTTGACAGTAATAATTCGAGTGATTAAACCACGGATATAATTTTTATTGAATTTACGGACAAAAATAAGTAATTAATTTTATAACTGAGCTTCTGGATAATGGTAATAACTAATCACTTAATATTAACCCAATCAAATATTTGTCGACATGAGCAAGCGAAAAGATGTATTTGAAATTTCCATATTAAATTTCAATGAAAAAACTTGTTATCGAATAAAATTAAATAATTTTAATGTGTAATTTCAAGCTACAGATTGCAAAAAGGGATTTTAAATATTCACTATAAAAATCGCTTTCAGTTTAATTGCAAATCGTGATTTTATTTTAAAATCGAAGTTTTAAAATTTAATTTAAATTTTAATTCTAATTTGTTCGTTTTATGTAGTAACGAAAAAGGCACTAGAACTTCAAATTTCAGTTCGCAATATTAGAATAGTCTTACGTAAAATTAAGCTGCATTGTTCAAATTCTCCCCTCTAACGTTATAATAATAAGAAATAATATAATAATAATCAATAATCTATAATAATAAATTAAATATGTAATTGATTTTCCCCAAATTGTGCTAAGGTGAATTATTTAAGGAGAGTCCCTAACAAACATAATCTGTGGGAAATTTATTAATCTTCAGTACACATTTTTAGAAATTTGGAGCACGGATCGTGTTGATTTTTTTGCCATTTGTAGAGATTGGCTTATTAGATATTTTTGATCTTTATAATTAAATATTAATGATTTAAACTTTTTTGGAAGAACAACAAACTTTCGTTAATTTTTTTCCAACTTCTGGAATTTTTATCTCAAATTCTAATTAATTCGAAAACATGATTAAAAAAAAATGTTTCTCTGACATCGCTCAACATTTTAAAATTAACCATGATGTGATAAGGTTTACAGTTTCTCTGAAAACTGTACCTAAACAAGGAAAAGTAGAGGTTTTCAGAACAATGGATTTTCTGATTCGGACCTAGTTTTTCAATTTTTTCTAACTCAAACCTTTTAAAATCGATACCTTCGGTATTAAAACAATGTTGCTCGATTATAATTATTACCATTGCCTATATAACAATTAAATATTCTATTTTATGTATTTTTGATACTGACTCCCTTTAACTTTTTCTTTTCTCTCTGGTATAAATACGAATCATAGATTGTAGAAAGAATAAATTAGTTCAAGATGTCATGCAAAGCCTGTATGTATAGTAAATACGACCATCAACAGCCATTCTTAGTCAAATGCCCAAAAAGGTCTATTGAAACAGAAGGAAAGGTTTTGTGCTAGTCCGCTTATTGATTGTGAAATGTCAATATTTATTATAAAATGTTAATAAAAATTATCCTTCAGGAATATCTCAATGCCAATTTATTTTTTTATATCTACCCTCTCTGTTCTCATATAAATTTATTAATTTGTTACAATATTATTTTAATAAAATTTAAATATTCGACTTGGCAATGATGGATATTTAAATTCCAGCGTGGCAATATTAAAACGAAAAATAATTTTCATTTTTGGACCTCACCTGGCTTAAACATTGTGCCGGCGGTATCAAGACGGTACAATGGGTTTGATTATCTACATCGACAAAAGTTTTCTTTCACGGAAACGATTGGGCAGTAAATTTTCCTTGCAATTTTCTTTTTTAGTTGGCTAGAGCAGTTAGATATATATCGATTACGTGCATCGAAGTTTGTTTTGCCTCAACAATATATTCAAATTAATGATCGAAGCGTCATTCTATTACTATACCAAAATTCTACAAAAACGATTTAATAAATTTCTGAAAACGATCACGCCAACTTCTATTTTAATTTCTATTTACAATTTGCAAATTGATAAAAAGCCAAGGAAAAGTGAATACTATATAAAAAAAGATGAAGATCATTTTTTTAAAAATAAGACCGGCAAATCGACTATTGTATAATGGACGTTACAAAACTTACAAAACGTTGGCGTTAGATAAAAGTGCACGACTAAATTGTTATTGTGTAAATCTCTCTCTTACACATGTGCTTATTTTTGCATTATTGTAACTGACATGACAGTTGCAAATAAATTGTGATGTTAAATATACAGTGCAACCTCGGTAATCCGACTTCGCTCAACGTCTCAATGCAATGCCTTATTGTACGGATTTTATGGATTATAAGGCATTGTATAAAGAAAATTACCGACTTTTACACGAAATAAAATTAATTTCAGTTAACGTTCCATAAATTTCTTCAATCTTTCTTTTACTTGTGCTCAAATAAATAGAAATAAATTTAATGGAAAGCATTTTTTGCATTTTTGTCATTTAGAACAAAATTCCATAGTCCAGATTTTTCGACAATCCGGATTGCCTTGGTTTTAATTGATCCGGATTATCGAGGTTGCACTCTATTAAAATGGCACGTTTGAATTTGTTTGAAAAAAGTCAAGTAATTAGATTAATCGAAGAATGACGGTCAACAGATGCAGCTGTTCATAGATTTGGAAAGTCGAAAAGCCAAATTCATAAAATTGTGAAGAAACGAACAGAACAATATACTATGAAACAAATTAGGGGAAGGGGATTGTAGAACAAATAGACAACAAATATACAGGATGCCAACATGGTTGTACATCTTCATGATACAATGCGCTTGCGGATTGTTGCAAAATGTGGACAATGCGACGTTTATATTATCAACATCTATTGTATTGGTGGCAATATTTTAACCTAAAACATGTCCCGGCCAATTGAAATGATCGAATGAGACCAGTGAAGACGTGAGAATTACTCAACAAAATGAACGGACATGTTTTGGATTGTCTTTTATTACCAACCGTGTAGATTGTTCTATATTTATGAACAAATACCTATTTCGCAACCAGCAAATTGACGAACATAGGTCACCAAAGGAAAATTCGAAAAAAGAAATTACACATAACAAGGATATGTTTTATTACTACTTGGAGATTGGTAGCGAAGTGGTCGACAACATTGGGGCCTGTCATCTTCATGAAGCTGCTTGTGAAGAAACAAATTTCGCGTTGAAGTGTTTAAGCAAAAAAGATATAAAGAACATGTACAACGCCGAAAAAGGTTTGGTTAGGTTATTAACACGTTAAGGGCTACGATGTAATCGAAAAATCCCAGATGCACAATTTTCAA
Source organism: Hypothenemus hampei (assembly GCA_013372445.1). NCBI lineage: Eukaryota > Metazoa > Arthropoda > Insecta > Coleoptera > Curculionidae > Hypothenemus > Hypothenemus hampei. The sequence continues at coordinate 434,860 of JABRWK010000063.1, forward strand.
TTTTATTTTCAAGGTACTGTTTAGGTTTCGCGGGCCGATAAACTTATATTGATCCATGCAACATTGCAATTGTGTGTTGAAAACCAAAGATTCCTATAAGATGCGATACCCTCATTACGTCTTATGCTTAAGTGCTAATACAGAATATCAATTAAAATAATTTTTAATTAACAATAAATAATAATAATAATAATTGCCATTAGTAGTAAATGTTCGAATAGCTACACTGAAAATTTGGAGATATAATACCGTTTACGATTCTTCGACGAATTACAAAAATTGTACAGTAGAAAACGTATAACGGGGATTAAAATTCGATTTATATGAAGATCGTTGTCGAGGCATTGACAAGTAGTAAATATTGCTAGTCAATAAAAATAGTAAAAGTCTAGTATGTTTTGGCACCGACAGCCTCAATCCTGAAATGTCATTTGAACATAATTTCACTCCTGCAATGGGTGAACTCCGGAAAACGTTTCATCGACAAATTTAAGACGTCCAGAGCTTAATGTGGTAATGTGGTACCGGATGAGGTTCAGTGATTTCTGATTTACCCAAATTACAGAATCATCTAGAACTGTGAAATCAATGCTGGGCATAATATGATCCTGTTTGCTACAGATCAGGTAATTTCTCAGAGGATAACAGGAACAGGGACAAGCGCAGACTCAGTATGTTGGACTAGCGGACCTCAATGATCGTAACCCTTAACATCAAAAGTGGGCGTTAGAAGCTGTTTCTAAGTTTGTTGGTTCCCGCATTCTCTCGCCACCGAAACTATAATAAAATCCGGATCCTTTAAAAAAGAAACGCGCAGAGAAAGGACACGTCGCCATAAACGTAACAAAATAGTAGGGAAATTCGAAAAAGAATTGTTGGATTATCGCTAAAGTATTGAAAGAGATTTAAGACTGCAGATAAATGCCAGAATTTCAATATCTACGAGGTGAATCTTAAATAAATATATAAAATATCGATTAAAATTTTTTGAACCATTATAAACCCTGTACTCTCGAAAAAGTATTACACGTTTAAAATTCTGATGACTTATCACGTCATCGAGATAGCATTGATTAGTTGGTAAACAAATTATTGCTTCTCTTCGAAAGGGCAGATTTGGAAAAAATAACCTTACAATTAGTTTGTTTCAATGAAGGCATACATATTTGAGCTTGGAGTTTCGTATAGTTAAAATTTAAAAGCAACAATTGTTGTATTACAAAAGACATTTCATAGATGTCAGGATAAATGTAACGTTATTGTGGTAGATGAATTTAGAAGTAGGTTCTGTTTTCATTGCCATCCACCAGGGAAATGCTTGTTACGACCACTGGTTCTTTATCTGCCAAAATTGCAGAATCGTATGGAATCGTGATATCAATACAGCCTACATTATGAAAATATCAGAATATTGTAAAATCGTCGCATCAGTTTGTTGGTATGACTATCAAAAACTTTGACATTTTGCCGACGATTTCCGTTGTTATCATGATTACTACACACTTTACATGATTTTATAGATGATGACATCTCTCTACTAAAATATGTAGTACTTATACATTTAAAAATAAATACATTTGATACTTATCGTTTGTATGTATATTATTTAGTCACTAAAAAATTAAATAGTAGATTATCACATTTTAATCCGAAGTAATCCATTATTATCTCCTAATTATCTGGCATTGATCATCATTGGACAACCAGTTAAATAGCATGAACATTGAATATCTTTCATATCTCAACGAATTTTCATTGATGAAATGGTAGTTTGAAGATATAGCTAGGGCCAATATATTAAATAAATCAATTACCTCAAAATCAGTAGATGGAATCAATTTTAATACACTCTGATGTTAGATCCTTTGAACAATAATTAAGATTAAGCAGACATTTTCTTCACAACACGCCACAACCTTTTACGCACTCTCGCTACCAATACTTCAGAGGCCAGAAGGAAGAATCATTTGTCTTCCGTGCATTACTCTTCTCTAAGATGACGTCACATGACGTTATTGATTCACAATTGGCAACTTAATCTAATATTTAAGAAATCTTATCGCGATTTCCACTGCTGCACTTTTCGGCACTCAGTGTATCTCCATCCACCTCTGATATCTTCAGTAATAAAGGAAGAAAATACACTCAGTGCCAAAGAGTGCAACCAGTGGTAGCTGACTTAAACTAGAAATCGATTCGTATATTGGTAGCAGAATTAGTAGAAATGATAATTTGTCAAGTGATTCGGAGCTGTTATAACCACTCCACACACTCACCACGTGAACGACACTCACCAGCTTGCGAAAATTTACTGTTAACTGAAGAATAATAATAATAATTATTATTATTATTTAACTCCAATATATTAATATTAATTAGATAAACTATACAAGTCAAATTATATGAAATAGCTAACTTCATATATGTCAATTCATGTGGCAGTGATACTGTCACGGCTGACGGAATTTTGTACTAAACTATAAATATACACGGGGCAATTACCATGCCAGTCACACTGGCACCAGCTACTGGATACGTATAAATTCGCCTTTAAGCTATTGGAAAGGCAAAAAAGTACTTTCAGTACTTTACACATGCGACACCTTATGAAACCGTAAGTATAAGGTATTTTCAAACCTGCAGTAATTTTCAATAATAGAACCATTGAGCATGCGCAATAAAAAATTTCTTTTGAAAGCCACATTTTCTTAATTAAAAAAAATGTTTTCTTTATATTATTTATTTATTTATTAACAATATCGAAAGGCAAATTAAAATTATTTAAAATTCAAGAACTAAGAAAATGCGGTTTTTAACAGAAATTTTTTGTTGCGTATACTCAATGGTTCTATTATTGAAAATTATTGCAGGTCTCAAAATATCTAATCACCTGCACAGATAACTCATACATTGTTTATGTTTTTTGTTATTTAAAAAAAAACAACAAAAACACCCGTGAAAGCCGGGAAGCACAGATCAATTTTCGACTAGTACAAACCCCGTGTGTCGCGATTTCATCTTCTTAGGGTCAGTAAATAGATCAAAAGAATTTGAATCTTTTAATTCTCCGTATTTTCATTTATGTTGAATTTTTTTTATGGTAAATGATTCAAATAAATTGATTTTTGTGTTCGTGTGAATTATCGCTACAGACACCTATATTTTCTAGCCAACCCAATTGAGAAGTAACAACAAAATAAAATAAACAAAAAACCAAAAAGGTCAGTAAAAAGTATTTTCCTAAAAATTATTCCACCTAATAATTAAATTGGCAATAATCAAGTCAATTAATATTAATTAAGTAAAATTCATATAAATTGTATTTTTTATTCTTCCCCATAACTTGATGAAGAATAAAGGTGAATGAAAAGAAAAAGGTTGATATATAGGTACTGAAAGACAGTGCTGATGCGAAAAGGTTTCGTTAATTTCAAATTTACACTTATAGACATTTTTATACATACAGTCAGTAACAAAAGTCTACATACACTATGCAAGTCAGTATTATTTTATAGACAAAATACACATATATGTGAATATATATAGAATATATATTCTACAAAATATTCTTAATTATCTTGAAATGACCCTATAAATAATTATAATTGATATAAAAAAAAACCTAGTTTTAAGTAACAGAATTCATGAAAAAAAAATTAAAATCATCCATCATATTTGATGGGTGATTTAAATTGAGCTTCCACATAATATTAGTAAATATCTTTAAAATTGCTAGTTATCTATGCATGTTAAACTAACAAGGAGAGGCTCAGGTTTGTCGGTCATGAATTTTCATATTATACAGGGTGAGCATTTAGTGCGGTCTCGGAAGATTATGGCTAAAGTATTTGATATTTTGAAAAAATCTTTTTTCCATCGTATAGAGGGCAATTAAAGGTACATTCTAAAATTATTTTCCTTTTATACAGGGTATTCTAAAGTAGTGAAAAATATCAAAGTTATGTTTTTTTAAATGGAATATCCCAATTTTTTTTGCATTTTTGGATTCCGCGACAATAATAAATGCTAGTTTGATTAAGGTTTACCCATCCTAAACCTTAAGGATTTTGAAATAATTAAGATTTTGTAAAAATGTAGTGCAATTTTAAAAACCTTGTTTCTAACCAAATTTAAAACGAAATAAGCTGAAGTTCACAACAAGCCTTACGAATGATACATATTTTATGCTACAATCATGAAAATGTAATTATCTTATACAAAGTGTCTCAAAAATAACTTCAAATATGTATTCATTTTGAAGTGTAATAACTTGCTTAATTTAAATGGAACACCCTATATTTCATTTCTTAAATAAATAGATAGATTTATTGCCAATCGAAAACTATTATACTTTCCTATACCTAAATGTACAGGTTCTCTTCGAAAATTAAGATTTAAAAAAAAGTTCCAAATTCTATTAGTTTTTCTATCAGTTACCATAGTTACTTCTAAGATATCGCCATATTGCTAATTTTATATCGTTTTTACGTTACATTTATGATTATTATCAAAATTCAATTGATATTACCGTTAATAATAATGAATTTGAGGTATAAATATGAATCTTTAAACATGAGAAATAAATAGGTAAATGTCATATTTAATGACGTCTAGGTAAAAAAATTAGCAATATAACATTACTTATATCATACTACTAATTTCCTGAAGTAAAAATGTAATTTTTAATCTGAACAGTGGCGTATGTACCTGCACTACTATGATGAATCTTTTTAAAGAAAAAACACGTATGACACTGTTTTTCTCAAAACAAAAATCACATTTATAATTTGCGTTTAATTCTGAACAAACAAGACATCTTGTTCTTTTTTAGGGAAATATACCGTTTTAGAGTAGAAAAATTAAAATCGTCTTAATGCATAAGCAGCTCAAAAAATAAAAAATCTGATACTTTCAGGTCAGGGGCTTTGGAGGCTATTAAGCTGGACCTCTTGTAGGTAAGTAAACAATATGATTTTAATTGTTATATAACCAACCAAAAAATAAAAAAAAAAATAAATAAATAAATAGAAAAAAACGCAAAAATAAATGCATTGAACTTACTGTTAATGGATTACACTTGGAACAGTGGTTTTAAACTTAAATAATTTTGGAATTTGTCTAATTTTTATTTGTTAATTATTACATTTTTATTTTATTAAAAAATTACACAAATTGTCTCAATAGGGAGTCTTTTAGAGAACGACTGAAAAAAAATGAGCTGCTTATGTTTGAAAACGGATTTTAATTTTTTACTCTAAAACGTTATGTTTCTCGAAAAAAAGACAAAATATTTTTTATATTCAGAATTGAACGTAAATTCCAAATGTTATTTTTGTTTTCAAGTAAATCCAGTGTCGTATGTGTTTTTTTCTTTAAAAATATTCAAAATAGTACTCGTACACAAGCCATTGTTCAGAATAAAAATTAAATTTTTACCTCAAAAAATTAATTACTTAATATAAGTAACGACTACAAAATTTCAATTCAATACGTCAAGCGGTTTGGCAGAAATTGATAAATTAGTAATTTTTTAAGAAAACTCTAACAGCCTGTATTTCTATATTGAAGCATTTTTGGCATTCAACTTAAATAGCAAACTACGATTATTTTTCGAAGTGGAAATCGTAGTTAGTATGTCTATTAAAATCTCAATAGTAAATAAAAAGTTGTAGTGTTTTTTTGGCATTATTATGTTTTTCAGATGCATAAATAATATTTTAGTATATTTTAAGCTTTATAATCACAAACATCTTATATAAAAAAAATGTATTATATTTATAATGTTAAAATCATAGTATGAAGAAAAATTTGGCATCCCCAACTGATCGTATGCAGACGGACAAAAAACAATTGTGAAAACGCTAGTCGTCTCCGCCCACTTACATTACAGCCAAAAAAAAAACTATTTCAAATTAAAATAAATATACATTTCCATAAAATATATTACATAAATATAATATGGCATCCATATTATAAAATATTCAACAATTTTTGTTATCTTTTATTTTCGACATCTTTCGAATTGAAGTGATTGTATACACACGCTGTTCGTATCATTGCCATGCGAGAGATGTAAAAATGGAAAAACTAAAAATGTTAAATTGAAATTTTGGAATGCAACACTTATACATATACATAAGGAGAAATAGTTGTGTGATTGATGAAATTATAATTATTTTGATGACACGCAACATTTTCTTTAATCATTCTTGAACAACCCCAAGGAAATATTTCTTGAATGTCATTGTTATACTCAAAATATACCGAGTTAATTAAAGTAAAAATAGTAAATTTTAATTACGTGCCGAAAAATAACACGAAATAGTAGTAGTGATAAAATCATTTCATCTTTGAACACTGCATCAACATTTGAATTTCGTTTGAATGTGTTCAGTAGTATCATCTGATTCAAAAGTTGAATTATTTTTCCAAAATCCTATACAGGGTTGTTCAAATATCTCGCATAAAATTTATATCTAATATAAATGATTTTTTTGTAAAAACTAAAGCATGTGAAATTCTAAGTATATTTCATGTACCATGTCCTATATTTAAATTCAACAATTATCGAGAAATTTACGATTGAACATATCAATAACTAAGGCCGCGAGCACTTGCGGGGAAAATCCTCGGACACGTAAACTTAGTTTTTTCAGTGAGTTTAATAGTCATCTTTTGTTTTCATGCCCCGTCATTTTTTTTAAATGGTACACCTAGAAAAAGTGATGGTGAAAATAAAAGATTACTATTAAACTCATTGAAAAAAGTAAGTTTACGTGTCCGAGAATTTTCCCCGTAAGTGCTCGGGGCCCTAGTTATTGCTATGTACTTCTTTAGTTAATGATATATTCAATCATAAACTTCTCGATAACTGTCAAGGTTTAGTATAAGACATGGTATATGAAACATACTTAGAGTTTGACGCACTAAAAGTTGAACAACAATTTGAACGAAATGACGTGTTTCAATGTTTTTTATATAAAAGACATGAATTTTATGCGGGACATTCAAACAACCCTATATAAAATGTTATGTTCAGAGGTTTTGTGGGAATAGTACCGGATAAATATAAGGTTTCGTTGAAATATTTCAATTGATAAACCGTTCCCAAGAAATATCCAGTGAACAGAAGAATGACTGCGATTATTTAGACGGTCTAGCGGCATTAAAATATGATTCAAGTTACTTTGGACAAATTTTGTTAAATATATCATTGAAGCGCTTAGAAATGCAGTTGGCAAAGCGAAAAATAACGTATCCACTTTAATATCCATAAAATAAACCTTTAGTTTCCATGAGCGAGACCATGAATAGTACTGTGGATACTATCTAAAAACCATATTTATGTTAACTTCATTATTATTATTCATTTCAAGTTACTTAAGTACTATTTCCATTTAGTTTTCGAACTGTACAATATAATATATATATTTCGAATCCGAAACAAATGAATTGGCTATTGAAAAACATTGGAACAAATGGGAGCGCCTGAACACCTCATTTCTCTTGGCATCCAATTACCACTATACATGTTGCTGGATCAATTAGAGTACAGAAGAACACTCCGCATCCTATGAACCGCAAACCGCCTAAACAATTATATTCAGAATACATCCACAACAACTGTTATACTTTGAACATTTGTTGTGAGTAACTGCCCAAACAACACGGAAATATTCATCATTTAAAGATAGACGGAAATGCAGAGGACAAGAGGAAAATCCCCAACCAGTTGGATTGACCAGATCACCGACTTGTGTAACAAACTAGAACAAGACATTATGGACGTGACTAGAGATACAGACAAAAAAAAGAAACTATCTGCGATGCCACAACAACTACTATACCTCCCACAATGAACAAAGATTGGGAAGAAACCCATGACTCGTCACCAGTCATAACTCCTGTCAACATTTTTTTTCCTCTTCTTCATACTACCATAACATTTTAACTAAAGAAAATTTTGAATTTTCATATCCTGCACAGAACCATAACTCGTAAGTCCCAGCGATTTCATCAAGGCGGTTGACAAGAGGACATTAGGTATCAAAATATGATTTGTTTAACCAAGTCGTTGAGATGAAAGTCACTTTGTTTTTAAACTTGTTGTTCCATTTATACAATTGCTAGAATTGCAAGGGCGAATTATTATTCTACGGTAAATATTAATGGGATTCATTTCTTTACTACTCGAGAAAATAATAACAATACGCTGTTAGTCCTTATTGCGGTGTTTTAATGGAGTGGCCATTTTAACTTGTGAGTTGTTGGATGTAGACTTTAATAAAAAGAAAAACTTGCAAAACACATTCAATTTTACTATTTAAACAGTATTTCGCATAGAAAGCGCTAACAATAATTCAAATTTTACTTTAAACCCTATCAGATTTAAAACGTGGAAAAAGAATAGCCCAGTTGCAGATTGACGACTAAAGAAAATTAAATCAATTTATTCTTGTCGTCTTTGACTATTTTTCACCATAAGACCTTAGGGGCGACTCGTTAAGCTCGGTCATTTGTCAGACAGGTGAACCAGTCTTGCAGATGCAAATTGAACGTGATTACGATTTAATTAAAATCGTTACAGTTCTTTTTTAGTTTTTTTTTAGGTGATAAATTTCAAGCCAGATCGTAAACCTTGGGACTTAATTAAAACTTAAAGCTTCTTGTCGGAACGTCAACTAGTGAGTTGAGGGATAGACAACCTTCAGAAACCAATTGTGTAAAAATAATTGCACCAAATTAGCTATTTCAATTTATTTATTTTTTTTGTTTGGTCAAGTTGTTGAATTGACTTTTTTTCTGGTTATCCATTTTCATACACTACGCGTCAAAATTAACGCATCCCGAAAAAAATTTCAAAAGTTAAAATTAATTTTCTTCTACACCAATGGTCCGATTAAAATTTTTTTTTTAATATGTAGGCTTTTTCGTTGGAGATAACTCGAATTTAATTTTTCTGATGAATCGTCTTTTCTTCATAACCTACCTCGTTTTAAATGTTCGATTTTTTTCCTTAATCCTTTTTCAATAATCCAGCACTTTAATGGTAAAAAGCCCACTATTTCATTTAATAAACAGAAAAAAACATTATTCAAATAATATATTGTCTAAAAAATACTGGGCTACATTTCGATTACGGTAATCAACAAATGATGCATTTAGAATGTCTCACAGATTGTTGTAAAACTCAATGAAAAAAACATCATTTTACTCACACACCATGTACCAACCTAAAACTAAACTCTAAATAAAAATTTGAAATACCAGATTGTTTCAGAAGAAAAAGCCTACATACCAAAAAAAGAAATCTTTGAAATTGGACCAGTGGTGTAGGAGAAAATGAATTTTGAATTTTAGGAATTTTTTGTGGTGCATTAATTTTGATATGTAGTGTATTATGTTTGTTATTTTTATTTAAATAAAAATATTGTTGCTCTCTTTACTTACACGAGGTGTCATTAACCCGTTGTGTGGAAAATTGCATACAGCTTCTTAATCGCCAAATTTGATGCTCAAAATTTCTTAAATACTAAAAGGAGAATGAGAAAAATGTTTTTTTTTGTGGCAAGTGATAAATCCCAGTTCGTCACAAGTAAGTAAATTGCTTTGAAATGTTTTTTCTTGTTCGAAGTACCTTAAAAACTCAGTTACAACTTGAACAGCAGCTGAAGTAGCAAAATTTCGAATTAAATTTTAACGAACCTTGCATGTTGTAATGCGAGAACTAAACCCTTTTCTAATTTTGGATGAGTAATTCACTGACATTGGTATGTGTTAAAATTCCTGCAGGGAAAAAAACGAATCGCCTTAAATTGCCATCTCACAGAAGCGTTCCAGTAAAATCTATTACGGTCGATTTGAAAGCTGGAACGGCAACAGATGACCCTTGTTCCAGGGCTATTTTTTAGTTAAATGTCATTATATTTTTTTTGTGCTATGACCATTTTTTGCGTTAATCTCATCGTAGAGATTTGCGAATAAGTTATTGAATGAAAAAGAAAAAAAGAGTTAGTCTTAAACGGTTCATTAATTTACAAAATGCAAAGAAAATCGAAAAGTAGTAGAAACAAAAAAAATATATAATAGACCTTTCAATCTCGTAGTAAAATATCGATCAGTTTTTTTTTGTTTGTTGGATAAGTCTCGGGTAAAGTCTATTATGCTAAAACGTCTTAATGGGAACTCGGGAAAGGCGAATAAGCAATCGTTTATTAATTCCTTACGAGCGACGTCTCATCTTGAAAAAGTCATGGTTTTCTCGGTTTTGCAGCGACGTAATTATTGCGCATGAAAAACAAGCGTTCTGAAGGCGTGACTGCTGCACTAAAACTTTCATGAATATTTAACGGGTTTATTCTCTATTCTTACCGTCAAGATTGCCAGAAATGAAAGTTCACCCTTTTTTCTGCTATATTATTTTTAAAGAACAATTTATCTTTCATATTATTAAAAGAAACATTTTTTTCCCAATCGGGAAGCTAAAAAAACATTTCGTTTTTATTTTATTTCGTTTATGTATAAATATGTAACATTTCCCTGGTAAATATGTATGAGTCGATTGGAATAATATTTAAATTTAATCACAATTGGATACAACCATAAGTAACAATCCATTTTGAATGATGTTCCGGTTGAAGACTAAAGTCATTTGATTGTTATTCGAACAGATAAGGACTATTCAATAAAAACAAATTTAAATAGTGAAAGAGATTTTTTTCAACGACATAAAAAAAAGAACATTAATCTGAAGAATTGAGTTCCATTGTTGAAGAGCCATTTATAGATTGCTTCCTGGTAATACTCCAAAAACGTAATAAATACGTACTGACAAGTTGAGTGTGTACGGTGATGGTCATGCCACTTTATAAAACTGAGCAGATGTCCGGGCTATACAGGGTGTAATTGAAGTAAGCACATTAATTGTAATCAACAATAGAACTCGTTGAGAGCGAGTACATTTTCAGATATGTTTTTGTCGTAAAGCCTGTAGGTATCGAGTTGAAAATTTTTTAAAGAAATATTGCGATTTTCAGGGTCTCAGCCACTGTTCATTGATTTTTACCCATTTTAGCATCCCAAATCCTCGCATTTCTCGTTCCTTGAGTTTAACTTTGGTTTGCATAAACAGTTGCGCATAGTGATATTTGTGTAAACATGTGGTACCTTCTTGACGGCACATCTTGTCACAATGTATGCATTTTGAAAAATGAGCTAGCTCGGCTAGCTAGATTACAAGATCTTAACCTACGCGACCTTTTTTATGGGATTATTTGAATTGGCCGGGCACATTCAACTCTAATTGATACCATTGAAGTTTTATAAGAATGGATTGAAATTGCTGCTACAACCATTGGCAACAACATTAAGATACTGGAAAAAGAGAAAGACTCATTTCGTCATCAATGCTGCATTAACAGTAACGGCAACTACTTCACAGTAAACAATTTCTGTGATTCATCTGTTTGAGTTACTTTACATTGATATTGCTAGCCTGAAACTTCAGCAATCATTTCAGGTGTTCAGGGCTCGACAAAAAAACAAAATTTTGATATTTCATTGAATATTTTTTGAAAAGAACTAAAAAATTAATATTGTTATGTTATTATTTTACACAACATAAACAAATTCGTCAATTTCCGTTCGTTCTTACTGGTCCTGGCCAACCAGAACACTTTCCGTTTCTTTCTTTCTTTACAGGCAAGGGCCTTTGAAATTAAATAAGACTGAGGGATCGCGCACATGGCCAAAAAACCTGAATTTTCTCTGCAACTGTTTTCGAAAACGAAAAAAATTATACATGAAAATGCTTCTTCTTAGGCCTTCTATTACAAAAATATATTTTCATTTCACCAATTAGGGTACTTCCCATTTAAACTCATGTAGATTTTAGTAAACAACTTGTTTACTGCGCAAATACCAAAAAGGATGTTTTGTTAAAAATACTTATTTTTCTTAACAACTTACTCTCTCTTTTCGTTTTCGAGAAAATTATAATAGAAATTTCAAAATACCTATTATTAAGGTAAACAGATATCGATTGGAAAAAACAATGAAATATTTTTCCTCATACTGGTTTACGACTGATTCGGTTTAGAATTAAATTTTTTCTTGGCTTGAGACTTTGATTCGGTTTACGTTCAATTCGGTTAACGATCGATTCGATTTACGGCCAATTCGGTTTACGGCCGATTAATTAGGACATTTCTATACGTTCCTCCTTAATCTCGGATTTGATTAATCGTCTATATCGAATTTAGCTATACAATTGTAAAACTTGACATTTTGCAACCCCTAGGTGAATCATCATAAAACCTTTCCTTTTGTTTGATTGAAATTGAGTAGAGACATTTTGATGCTGAGGCTCTATGATGATCCATGTCGTCGTGTGCCTTTGATATCGCCTTTGGTGAAAACGTGCATTATTTTGTTATTGGTATTATTATTTTATTTTATTTTTAGAATTATTATTTTTATCGTATAACTTAGGGTGATAATAGATAGTTTAATTCTGTCGTTCAATCAATCATTCAATCATTGAATTTAGTTAAACCGTCTATTATCGCCCTCACTACTTTTAAGTTCAGAATTTCTTTTCTGTTTGTTTTCCTTTTTTTTTGAACATAAACTTTCTACACACTACAAATTACTTTTCTTGTTAACGGCATTGGAAAATGAAAAAAGAAAAACGTTGCATGAACGTTGACCACTATAGCTAAATTGAAATCAAATGAAGAAAGAACTATAATATTTCGAACCTAAGACACGAGGACCTTTTTTTTTCTTCTAACGTTTTGAAAGTACCCGAAGAAAAATATTCTTTTTACTACATCCACAGGGATTAATCAAAATCTTTAGGAGGAGCGGAAATTGTTCGAGGAAAATTTCGTAAGGCTTACATTCCCAAAGACCCCGCAACGTTATAAGAGGCGCAATCGAATAGGGGAACACCGAGATGTAAAAGGAATAATCACTGACAAAATAGGAAAATTGTTAAATACACCGTCGAATTGCCACCGTCGAATGCGAGGCGTCGATTATTCACCTGATTTAACTCATACGGATTATTATCTCTTTCCTAAAGTGAAGAAAACTTTAAAATTTGAAAATTTTCTTCCTACGGAGACGTGATTAAGGCTACGAAAAGACGGTTTGCAGAGAAATATTTTTTTCCCTTTTTTACTTAAAGACCTTACAGAAAGTCATATTATTTCTACACTAGACTAACAATAAGATAAGAATATATCTGAACAAAACTGGCTGTAAAATGAAAAAGACTGTCAGAATCGTTCAACACTCAGGACAGGCATTTCCTGCTTCGTAACACAGAAATTCTAAATTGGCTCATACTTTTTTACATTCGAATGTTCAGGTACGTAATGTGAAAACATCTCCATTCGTAAACTAAATTTCATTTGTTTACCGAGTGTTCTATAGTCTAAATAGCATCCAATATTCTGAATTTTTCAGTTGCAGATCTANCAGATGTCCGGGCTATACAGGGTGTAATTGAAGTAAGCACATTAATTGTAATCAACAATAGAACTCGTTGAGAGCGAGTACATTTTCAGATATGTTTTTGTCGTAAAGCCTGTAGGTATCGAGTTGAAAATTTTTTAAAGAAATATTGCGATTTTCAGGGTCTCAGCCACTGTTCATTGATTTTTACCCATTTTAGCATCCCAAATCCTCGCATTTCTCGTTCCTTGAGTTTAACTTTGGTTTGCATAAACAGTTGCGCATAGTGATATTTGTGTAAACATGTGGTACCTTCTTGACGGCACATCTTGTCACAATGTATGCATTTTGAAAAATGAGCTAGCTCGGCTAGCTAGATTACAAGATCTTAACCTACGCGACCTTTTTTATGGGATTATTTGAATTGGCCGGGCACATTCAACTCTAATTGATACCATTGAAGTTTTATAAGAATGGATTGAAATTGCTGCTACAACCATTGGCAACAACATTAAGATACTGGAAAAAGAGAAAGACTCATTTCGTCATCAATGCTGCATTAACAGTAACGGCAACTACTTCACAGTAAACAATTTCTGTGATTCATCTGTTTGAGTTACTTTACATTGATATTGCTAGCCTGAAACTTCAGCAATCATTTCAGGTGTTCAGGGCTCGACAAAAAAACAAAATTTTGATATTTCATTGAATATTTTTTGAAAAGAACTAAAAAATTAATATTGTTATGTTATTATTTTACACAACATAAACAAATTCGTCAATTTCCGTTCGTTCTTACTGGTCCTGGCCAACCAGAACACTTTCCGTTTCTTTCTTTCTTTACAGGCAAGGGCCTTTGAAATTAAATAAGACTGAGGGATCGCGCACATGGCCAAAAAACCTGAATTTTCTCTGCAACTGTTTTCGAAAACGAAAAAAATTATACATGAAAATGCTTCTTCTTAGGCCTTCTATTACAAAAATATATTTTCATTTCACCAATTAGGGTACTTCCCATTTAAACTCATGTAGATTTTAGTAAACAACTTGTTTACTGCGCAAATACCAAAAAGGATGTTTTGTTAAAAATACTTATTTTTCTTAACAACTTACTCTCTCTTTTCGTTTTCGAGAAAATTATAATAGAAATTTCAAAATACCTATTATTAAGGTAAACAGATATCGATTGGAAAAACAATGAAATATTTTTCCTCATACTGGTTTACGACTGATTCGGTTTAGAATTAAATTTTTTCTTGGCTTGAGACTTTGATTCGGTTTACGTTCAATTCGGTTAACGATCGATTCGATTTACGGCCAATTCGGTTTACGGCCGATTAATTAGGACATTTCTATACGTTCCTCCTTAATCTCGGATTTGATTAATCGTCTATATCGAATTTAGCTATACAATTGTAAAACTTGACATTTTGCAACCCCTAGGTGAATCATCATAAAACCTTTCCTTTTGTTTGATTGAAATTGAGTAGAGACATTTTGATGCTGAGGCTCTATGATGATCCATGTCGTCGTGTGCCTTTGATATCGCCTTTGGTGAAAACGTGCATTATTTTGTTATTGGTATTATTATTTTATTTTATTTTTAGAATTATTATTTTTATCGTATAACTTAGGGTGATAATAGATAGTTTAATTCTGTCGTTCAATCAATCATTCAATCATTGAATTTAGTTAAACCGTCTATTATCGCCCTCACTACTTTTAAGTTCAGAATTTCTTTTCTGTTTGTTTTTCCTTTTTTTTTGAACATAAACTTTCTACACACTACAAATTACTTTTCTTGTTAACGGCATTGGAAAATGAAAAAAGAAAAACGTTGCATGAACGTTGACCACTATAGCTAAATTGAAATCAAATGAAGAAAGAACTATAATATTTCGAACCTAAGACACGAGGACCTTTTTTTTTCTTCTAACGTTTTGAAAGTACCCGAAGAAAAATATTCTTTTTACTACATCCACAGGGATTAATCAAAATCTTTAGGAGGAGCGGAAATTGTTCGAGGAAAATTTCGTAAGGCTTACATTCCCAAAGACCCCGCAACGTTATAAGAGGCGCAATCGAATAGGGGAACACCGAGATGTAAAAGGAATAATCACTGACAAAATAGGAAAATTGTTAAATACACCGTCGAATTGCCACCGTCGAATGCGAGGCGTCGATTATTCACCTGATTTAACTCATACGGATTATTATCTCTTTCCTAAAGTGAAGAAAACTTTAAAATTTGAAAATTTTCTTCCTACGGAGACGTGATTAAGGCTACGAAAAGACGGTTTGCAGAGAAATATTTTTTTCCCTTTTTTACTTAAAGACCTTACAGAAAGTCATATTATTTCTACACTAGACTAACAATAAGATAAGAATATATCTGAACAAAACTGGCTGTAAAATGAAAAAGACTGTCAGAATCGTTCAACACTCAGGACAGGCATTTCCTGCTTCGTAACACAGAAATTCTAAATTGGCTCATACTTTTTTACATTCGAATGTTCAGGTACGTAATGTGAAAACATCTCCATTCGTAAACTAAATTTCATTTGTTTACCGAGTGTTCTATAGTCTAAATAGCATCCAATATTCTGAATTTTTCAGTTGCAGATCTATTTTTTAATTTTTGTTTTTTAAATTCAACTACTTAATTGTGCTCCTTAATGCGTTTTTTTTTTGAATTTTGAAAAATGAAATATAAAACACGTTTTTCTGCAAACTTTCTTTGGCAATTTGAATACCAATGTATTTTTACAAAAAAATTCGATAAGCTTAATTAATAACAGAATGAAAGTAGCGGAATCGTGCTTATCATGCCAATTCGAATGTACAAAGGGCAGAACAACCAATAGGCTATTTGGCTTTAATGAGCTATTCTCCCTCGCGTATTGATTTATTACTGAATAACTTATTCGAATTTCAATGCGAAATATTGGCAATGTAAATAGTAGATAATTTGTTACAAAAATAAAATCTTTTAATGCCCTAATAATAAAGGAAGCAATAAAGTTGTGGTAGGTAGATTAACTTTATTTAGGACATAAGTACAAGTTCTGTTTTCTGGTACCTACCAAGAACAATATATTAGGTATACAGATTTTAATGATAAATCTCTTATTTTTGAGGTATGTAAAGGTGAAATATAAACTGTCATTCCTTAAAATATGCAAATTACCCTAATAGAATTGGCAACCCCTCCAACAAGGATTGTTCAAATGATCAACCCTTAGTGAAACGAGTTTACCTATTTACATTCGTAGTCAAACATATATCATTTCCGTTTTAGCAGGAATTAACGAGCCATGTTCTATCCCAATTTTACTTCTCTTCAATTGAAATATTGTAGCCTAATTTGTTAGGGGCTTGTCAAAGAACCTCCAATTGAGCGAAGTTCAGTTTATGGGTGGGCGAAACTATTTCTTGTAATTTGCCCACGTCAATTTTAATTTGACATGGGAAACATAATCCATCTCAAGAACAGCGAGAAATTAGTATCGAGGACATCACAAGAATTTATCATGTTTTTTCTTTTCTGGCTAAATTATCAATTGATAAAAAAAAAAGAAAATTCAATTCGTCCCAAGTCCCATAAATTTTTCGATTAATCTGGCCCCAATTTGCATGATCCATCAAGCTGGAGATCAAATAAATATTATGGCAGGTGTCTGAATTATAAACAGGTGACAATAACTGGATATATGCAGGCTTTTCATCCGGATATCCAGAAATAAAAGTGCTCCTCTTCTGTTAGTTTTCCAATGTAAATTTAATATTTTTCTATCACATCTCGGGGGGTTTTTCAATAAAATCGCATTACAGGTTTTAGAGCGAATCCAGAACACATTTGTATCGAAAAATAGGCCTTTTTGCGTTTTGGGTGATTGTCTCTTATACGGTTTTTTTTTTCGTTTATTAGGCTTTATGTTGTTAGTTGAACAGGCGTTGGAATATTAGATCAAAGAAATGTAAATAAATAGATGTATTTTTTTGTATAAGAATCCTTTGTATATGAAATCGATTCCAGTTGGTTTAAATGAAATAATGAAGAAAAGAGCAAAAAATATTGTCTAAGGTTTCGTAAGAAAATGAACCAAAAACGAATTCTGATAATTCTGTTTCTGCGTAGAACTTATTTTTAATATTCTATACGAGGGGGACATTTTTAAAAAAGTATGAACAAAAAAAAAACAGGGATTCTACTGAAGATAATAAACGCCTTAGAATATATACGAAATTCTAGAGTGGAAATACAAAACAGTTTATCAAGTAAGTATAGCCATATTAGCAAATTTTTGCTTTTTGTTATAAATTAGTAAATTAGTTATGTTTAATTGTAAGGATTATTGTTTAAATATTGCCAAAATGTTATACTCAAGTAACTACTTTCTTCATTTTCTTAGATGTTTAATTTTGGCACTTATATCTTTTTATATTTCCACTTTAGAGTTGTGATGAGAGTAGAATTTGTTTTTTAATTAAATTTAAGAAATGTCCCTCGTAACATTGTACACATGTTTTAGCTTTAAGTATTTTTATTAGTTTATTTCGAAACATTTTTTTTTATCTTAAAGGTATAAAGACGTTACTGAAATTTAATTCAAGCGATTCCGACCTACTTTCTTAAAGTATACTAAAAATATAAATGGGATATTCAAAAATTATAATCCAACGTTAAATACTGTGATTTAAAGGTACATCCGATGCTTAGGCCACAACTGTAGTAGATACAATTCAGCAGAGGACCCAATATTAATACTAGAATCATATTGAATCGAAACTTAAATTTATATTAATATTAATTATTAATATACATATATTATTATTTATTTTTTTTATTATTTATTTTATTATTTCATCTATGTTTATATAGATGAAAATACATGACTCAGTTCAAATATAAGTTCTGATTAGTTATCAAAGATACTAGGACTAGTTTGTTTCGATTTTTTTTTCATTGCTATTTGTTTAAATATATCAAACTACTTTTTTTACGTAAGCAGCACATAAATTTAGACATTTATTGGACCGCTATGTAAGCTTTTGTATGGCAGTGTCTGTGCAATTTGCGTTCAATTGTTTTTTTCTAGAAAACAATTGGCCAATTTAAAAATTGTAAACCTTCTATTTTCCCAAGTTCTCTTGTTGGTTTGTTCACATCAAACTTAAAAAACTGTTGACATATTTTAACTGTTTTTACTGTCTTAAAATTAGTGTAATTAGCGACAAATCTGTTCAATTGTGAAATCCAATCGGTAATTAAATTTGTAAATACAAAAAGGCACACCCGGCTCTAATGTACGGCAATTTGGTGGGACACATCAACGAAAAAACTTTAGACTTATAATTTCTGAATTGTCCAACCGTTTTCCAATAAACAAAAACATTTGGACACAATTTGCACAGATACTGACATACAAAAGCTTATGTCGCACTTCGAAAAATGTCGAAATTTATGTGCTGCTTATGTAAAAAAGTATTTTAAGATAAGTTTAAACAAATACCAATGAAAAAATCGAAACGAACTAATCCTAATATCTTTAACGACCAATCGGAGCTTATTTTTGGAATGAGCCACGTATTTCCATTCTAGTAGCAGAAAGTGAAGAGAAGGCACATTATTACGAGAACAAAATTAGAATCTATATCATTAATTAGAATCTGTATCACTCTTACTTTACTACCAGATTTTAAGGAAAAACTTACAAACTAATTGGGGTCTCGTTCAGTGGGGATTATAAAGAACGATTCATTCGTATTTCAAAAGCGTACACCTTTTAAGAGTCCATAAATCTAAAAATTTAAACGCCGAGGTCCTACTTAAACTGCGTGTTAACAGCCTAGTCAGGTATCTACCTAAATACACATCATAAATCAATGGTTCCATGTAACTTCTTCATTGAGAAATTTTAAGATTTCTTTTAGGACCAGGCCTATGTCTTGGTTATTTTCAAAGTAATTACCATGCGACTAATTAAAGTGTTGACCACCTCATATTTTCAGTTGAATGGAATAGTTTCACAGATCCTGGACGAAGAATGCGACCTCAATGGAAACCCAATGCAGAACTATAATTTGTCCTGCTATTGCCAACATATAAAGCACATCAATCACCGGGTAGAACACCAAGTACAAAAGACACTAGGCCCTTTTCCCCTTGGTTTAATTATTTTTTCAATTTCACCGGTCTTGAAAGCTTTCATTCTTGTATACGTCTTTTTTCCCTTTTGGGTGTAATTATTTGCTTCTTTAAGCATTGTCTATATTTAAGGACAATTTGGTGATAACGTAATTCGCAAATTCCCAAGAAGCCTATTCAATTTGTCAACGGGTAAAAGCGTCTTTCGCTAAAGCCGAGAACTCGAGTGCTGATGTTTAATCTTGGAAACGGTAATCAGTCAAACTAAACCAGTCAAGTACTTACCTTACTATGTGGGGATTTGCACACGAGTGCATTGTTTTATTTGCGATTTCAACTTAGATTTTATGTATTAACTCACGCATCAGAAATTTGATTTGGGATTTTTGCGGCTTGGTAATGATAAAATTGAATTCCATTTTGTGTATTTCAGCTACGTAAAACCATATTTTTATTAAAGTATCTATTTCACTGAATAATATATGTTATTTAATATACATATGATATTTAATTCTCCCAAAAATTTTTATTCCCACCCAATAACGAGGTTCAGAGAATCAAAAAAAAAAACAATTCATTTTACATATTTTTACGTATTTCGTTGTTTCAATAACTGAAATACAGGGACTTTCCCTAATAAATGTTATTTCTTTAAATGCATGAAGAAAAAGTTGATATGAACAGAAACAAACACCTACCAAGATCGACCTGCGATATATGAGGCCAGGTGCTACACTTATATAAATATATTCTATAAAGTTGTATTGTATAAATTTGGTTATCAAAGCTTTGAAAAATTAAACACTTACGTGAACGAAAACCCACATTATTTATGGGATGACTTAATACATAGGCACAATAAACAGTGTTTTCGTAACAGATAAATTTGATAAAAAATTATTTAATACATCTATAGGTTATATAAGGTATGTTTCGGAAAAATCGAATTAAACAAAAAAAAACATACATAATATGTATACGCGTTCTTCCAGAAAAAAAAGAAGACTCATGCAATTATACGGCTTTTGGCATGGAAGTAAATGAAAATAGAGAAAAACGCAGAGTAATGTAGATATTGAAGACTGACAGATTCTCCAGAGAAATAGTGCCCAAAAGAAACATAACAACTTGTTTTATTAAAGAAAAACAATAAGAAATGAGATAATATAATATTAAGGATCCCATAACAATACGTACAGGTCAGGTATTAAAACAATTACAGGTTTGTGGAATAAATATATTGAAAAAAAGACTAATGCCATTTAGAGTAAATCTAAGAAGTTTTTTAATTCTTGATCATAGGGATATTAAGCATATGGGAAAAGGAATCATACAGCCCACTGGAAAGATGTTCCAAAATTTAAAAGTAATAAACATCAAAAGATAAAAACAAATGAAAAAGACAAAAGGAGGGGAAGAGAAAGCAAGATGACGATAGTAAGTTTATCTATTTCCGCAGTTCCATAAATTTCATCGTATAAGTCATTTTTTGCATTCAAGTCATCGTTACACATCTGGTTCCACAGAAAATTTTTAATAAATTTTTATTTTCATGATTATCCATTATTTGGCGTTTTTAAATTATGTTAAATTCGTCATCTGAGCTTCACATGCGGGTAAGATAATTTCACTAGGTAGATAAGGTGGAGCTCTCGAAATCGCTCTACAAATGTTGGGTTTTATTAACTAATCAATAACTAAACTAAATAATAAAACTTTTTCTGACCATAATGTATTATAATTTAAAGAACGATTGCACATTTATTCTTTTGAATGCAGCCAACCTTGGCGCAAGTAGCTTCTAGCTTCCTCAAAAAAAGATTAAATCTTCTCATAAAATTTTGAATGAAGTCCCTGTCAGCCTTTTTAGTTTCGTTGTTAAAGCGATGAGAAATCTTCAACGTCCTGTCGTAATCATAAACTAGCCTCGAAAATTGTTCGTTCACCAAATACGCTTCTATTCAGGTTCTCCACATATAAGCCATTGAAAACCATAGTGGTGCAAGTCAAAAAATTGAGTTTTGATATAAATGGATGTAAAGTCGTTAACTCAACGGAAAACTAATTAGACATAAAAAATGACATACATCGATGATAAAAATACGTAAGCATTATTCGTGAAATTCAGCCACAACATAGATTCCTTTATCCCAAATTTGAATCTGTTGTTATCTCAAATTTTCAATTGTTTAACTAACACGATTTTGACTTTTAGCGGCTTATATTGCTTCTGAATTTCCAATTGTTCATCAGTGAATGTACAGATGAATCTTCCAGCACAAATTGGTATATTTTCTTAACAATATTTCTTTTTTTGATGCAACATTGCAAAGTTTTTTCAGAAAGATGATATTATTTATCGTAGCATTCGTCGACATTCCCATTTCTACTTCTGTTCGCGCCACTGTATTAATTCCTTGGACCAACTCTGACGATCAGTCTTCTGTTTATAAATTCTATCCATGATGTTACATTAAAAATTATACCGAAATTTAGTCAATTAATATTAATAAACAAGTTGGGCAAGATGAAGAATTCGTCATCTTGTCCGCTTGGCGGCTTCGTCAACTTATTCGCTATGATTAATTTCAGAGAAATTTTGGAGTAAATAAAACAGGACATGCATTTAAATAAAACTCTATTGGTTACAGAAAATCCTTACTTTAGGGAACATCGTGCCGTCACAAGCAAATCTTACTGAATGTTCTACCGATCATGTAACGATACTTGTCGAAACGGGTTATGGCACCATAACTTCACAGAAACATATCAGATGTCAATGACCATATATTGTATACAATATGAGGAACTGTTGATAGACTATACGTGTGAGGAATACAACACTGTCTTCAATCTGTTTTCAAAAATTGCCGATTCGTTATCTTACTCGCGCTTCCGCTATATGATAACAACGATTAAAATTGAAGAAAAAAAACAAATTTTTAAGGACATAAAGATATTTTTACCAAAGAAGCAGACAGAAACAATGCAAAAAGTGGAAAAAGAAAATATTGTTACGCGTTCATTATTAGCATTTTCGACTTTGCTAACAAGGAGGAATTAAACTGATGATTATTATTTTTAGTTTATTTTGAGTTTTTAAATTATTTTGTTGTAAAAAGTCGACGAGAGAATTTCAGATCTAATCTTCCAGGATGAAAACATCAATGCTAAAAAGTTGAAACGCGGAATTTCAAAAATAAAGGGTAATCTAGGGTAATCTAATTTGCTCAAGAAAGAGCTCAGAGAAATGTTTCTGTATAAGATATTTTACAAGATTATTTTTACAGTACCGTATTCTAATAAAAATTTCAATCAATACATATTGAATCAATTTAATTTTTTGACTGTGTCATTTTGAATACTTCTAACTTCATTTGAATATTTCAGATAACGAGTTCTCTCTGAGGACATATCTAATATAGAAAAATTTAATAAGTTTCATGAGGAAAAAGTTCTAGAAAAAACAATTCGAAATGCAATATTTTATCGATATGCCAGAGACGGATAGATATAAAAGCTATCTAAACTCAGTTCCTTCTTAAAAAAAAAGTATTTTTTCACTTAACTAGACGTCATCAATATAATGATTGAGACTCCTAGAATTTATCACAACCCCCCATGAAAAAAAGTACTTTTTGACAGGCAATAAATTTTTCTTGGTTTCACACACGTCTTTGTTCGTTTCGACAGGGAGGCACACTTGCCTCGAAAATTTTCGCGTTGTTTAAAATGACTAATGATAAATTCGAAATACGGATCTAGGCGAATAAGTGTTTCCGGGTTTTCTAGTGTTCCACTTCAAACTTGCTGCAAAACGAAATTTGTCTATGTCGAAAAGTTTAAAATGCCAGCGGGGCTTCAAGGATTTACAAACAAAACTAAAACAGTTTTCACCAAAAATTGTCGTCAGACTGTTCGAATCAGAAACGTTCATTTAGTTATGGACATCTCCAATAGTGAATTAATTAAAATTTCATTGGGGATAATGTTGCTGTAGCTCTGAGTAATACAACAATCCCACTCTCTATTAGAAAACAAACACAGATTAAAAAAAAGTTACATTGAAACCTCTTAGACCCAAACAGCAAGTGCAAAGTTTCTCACACCGTTAGATCTAATGGAAACTATTTAAACTTCTTTTACTACAGGGATTTTCGGCTATTGTTTGGAGAAAAGTGTCTGCAATGAAAAGGAAGCTTTGTTTCAAGTTTGAACTAATAGCTCTTGTATCTGTTCTTTATTGCTCTATTGGCCTCAATGACTCTCGTGGTGAATTAAAGTATAAAAATAAACTGCAATTCCGAAAATCAGAGAGAGGTAAAAATTATTTGAAACCCTGTCCAATAAAGTCCAGATAAGAGCTATAAAGTAAGTTTAAAAATTGCGCACTTTAATGTGGATGTTATAAATTAGGTTTTTAATTAAATCCCTGATTTTTTGTTACTTTTTCTTATCGTTAAAATAAATTTTGGTCTGGAATTATAAGGAAAATTTATGATTTTTTTTATGTAGAAAACTCAATTGTTGCCTAAATTTGGATAAAATTAATATGGCCGCAAGCCTACGTTTATGAGTTCGTAATTATTTCATTTTGGAATTAAAGAAATGCGTAGTTTTATTTAAGGAATTTGAGTAGGCCTGAGGAAACCTTAGAAACGAGACATCCATTTATAAAATTAAAATTAGTAGCTAATGGTTTTTCCAAACATACTTACATCATATTCCGCTGTCTACCTAAATTCATTTAAGAAGATTTCATTAAGAAGTAAAGATATTAACTGATGAATATGAAAAATAAAAATGAAAGAACAGAAACCTCCAAAGCATCAATATTAAATGAATTAAATATAAATAGGAATTAGCAGTGCAATTTCTATCAATACCCTGTCACCTAGATTCTGTGATTTAACAGTCCTAGATGGAAATGTCGTAGGCATATAGCAATTTTAGGCAAATTGTCATTTGCCTAGACATTTACTAAGTGACATGGCAAATAGCAAAATGAACGAGAATGCATTATTTGACAGGGTAAGTAACAAAGCATATAACAAAAAAATATAATATAAGATAAGGTAGATGAAGATTTGGTTTGGTAAAAAAATAATTATTACAAAATAATTAATAAATCTTGAATAACCAAACCGTGGTTTAGTAAAATAGAAATAGTATTATCCATATTTTCTAGCAAACCAAATCCTACCCTAGCTTACCTTATTTTATATTTCTTTGTTACCTGCTGTACATGTCGTCATCATTTGTCCAGTCAAATAAACTTTTGTCTATATTACATTTCGACATTTGCCAAAATGCCCAGGAAAATAACGCATTCTCGTTCATTTTGCTATTTGCCATGACACTTAGTAAATGCCTAAGCAAATGACAATTTGCCTAAAATTGCTATATGCCTACGACAGAAATATGTCATCAGTTTCAGGAGATTTTTTCTGGTTCCACCTTCTAAATTTAAATCTTCTTTAGTCCACTTATTAATTCTTCGAAATATAA
This sequence comes from Hypothenemus hampei, assembly GCA_013372445.1. Taxonomy (NCBI): domain Eukaryota; kingdom Metazoa; phylum Arthropoda; class Insecta; order Coleoptera; family Curculionidae; genus Hypothenemus; species Hypothenemus hampei. Next base: position 459,974 of record JABRWK010000063.1, read on the forward strand.
CTTTTGGACGGAGACAAAATGTGGTCCCTTTTCAGTCTAATTTTTCCACATATCCAACAGTTTCCGCTCGTTGGCAAGTTCAAGCTTAAATAATTGTGCCTAAAGGTAGAAAAGACTAGTGGTGACAGGTGGCTTGTTCATTATTCATTGCTATGTAGTAGTTGTTTCGTAGTTGTTCTATTAATAACAAGTTTTGCTTATCTGCGGTTGGTAATCGCTTTACAGAGTTTGTTACTTTCCCTATAAAGAACGTTTTTAATGTTAATTTCCCAAGGCAACAGAAACCCCTACGATAAGTCTTCAGGATTCTTCGAGAGTAGTGGACAGACGTAGACGTCTACAACCTTGTTGAGGTAATGTTCAAAGACCCAATCCGGGCAACGTAGATCTCACGTCATAGTTACTTCAATGTTTGCATACACTTTCACGGTTAACCGTTTAATTGCTTTTGCAATAGTGCGAATTGCTCTACAGAACTTTTTTTTTAATATATCAGTAAATTGATTTGAGAAAAGGGAAAAACGTTTGACTCCAATAAACAGGTCGTTTAAGTTACTAAAAATACCTTTTTTAAATGTGGAGCAATATGAAAATCTAATTAACGAAACGTTATTTCTGGAATTTAGAATCTTAAAGCTATCAATCGTAGGAAAAATATTTACTGGATAATGGATGTGATTTATTGAATGACATTTTTCAAAATCTTGATTTAATAGACAATCCACCCATGACGAATTTGACGTCGAAGGCCGAGAATGAGGGAAATCTGAAAAATGCAATTTCCTCTCGATATGCGATAGAGCGAAAACGCTTTCCGGAATCATTTCTTTCGAATTAAGATATGCAAATAAAACAAATCCTTTACATTGGTCGAAATAAGTGCATTCAAACCATCACTTTACTTCCTTCAAATATTTATTTAAAAATTGTCAACAATTATTATACGTTTTGATCTTGGGGTTGATTGCTTTCTTCAATTATATTCTTGAAACTGAATGGTGTAAATCCATATCCTTTTCCCTCAAAGAATTTTGTCATAAATTCTACCCAGTGTAAACGCAAAGTATGCAAAAAAGCTGATAAACCTTCCATCAAAATAAGTACACTAACAGTAATTGAAGACCAAAAAAAGAAAATTAAATAAATTGCAATCGATCCAACGTAAGGCATTGAAAGTTTTAAAGCTTTCCTGAGCACCATAGTCCACAACACATCTGACAGTTCTATTGGAGATTAGATTCAAATTAGAAAAAATATAAAAAATTAAAGTAGCACTTACGTGCATGAGCTAAAGATAAAGCCCACAAACGTAGATATGAAGCTGTGTGTGATACAGTATTTAACGTGAATTCTATAGTGTGAATTCCTGCATGAATCATAATATCACTCATGGATTCTTCAGGTTCTTCAGTTTGCAAAACACTAGTTTCAGGAATGGGTTCCAAAAGCGAAATACTTCCTGCACGTCCATTTACCTGAAATAGGTAATTGATATGTTATTAAAGGACTTTTAATTTAATAATTATTTTCGTTATTTATTATTACTTGACGAGGAATGGATGCTGCGTGTCTCTTTTTTCTGGTCAAATACTCCTTTAGCGGAACACCGATTAACATCCAAGGAATGCAGAGTAGTGCGGCGATTACCAAAACGTGTTGAAACATTTCTTGACCTCTAAACATGTAACGCTCACAATCCTTTTTCAATTCTGCGCTTGAGAAAAGCATCATGCCAATGAAGTAGATTAAAATGCTAGGGGCACAAGAAGAACCATGCGGTGTGTCTATGTATAATATACGATATTAAACAGTGAATTTTTAGTAGCAGTTTTGATGGTACCAATTTTGTCATCATTCATTGCAGTGTAGTTTATCCATTTTATGAATATCATAGTTACCAAATAGACGAATAGGAAGCCGAAAAATAAAATTTTTGGTACGAAATCCAAAAAAATATGGCTAGATTTTTTAAGTAACTGAAAAAAAATTTTTTAATAATGTAAAAATAGTTAAATAGATTACCGGAAATTAATTGTACTGAGACATATTCCAAAAATCATGTGGACAACTCCAAAAATAAGAGATAACTTCATTTTAAAGTTGTTCAGGAATATAATTTTATTTTCAGCAGTCTGAAATATTCATAATGGCTATATTCGTAATTTAATTGGACCTAAAAAGTCTCTATTTACTTGCCAAACTGGATCTATTCCAGCAAAATATGAAGAACCTTTATAGGAGTTTAAAGGTTTCAAAGTTACATAGGCTGCCTCATTTGACTCGTTAGTGTTATAGTTTATTGTTCCCTCTATATCACTGACATTAATTCTCCATTGAGTTCCAAATATATTCATCGATTTAGAAAATAAGTCATTATAAATAAAACCTGTATACATTGAAAATATTCCCATAAGAAGTATTATATATCTACCAAAAAAAGGAGGTCAAACAAAAACGGCTTTAGATATCTCTATGAAGATCTACAAACCGTCCTCCAAAAAATAAGGAAAATATTTCATTTTTTTCCTTTTGAGCGATAATTTTTTTCACTTAGCACCATCCAAAGTCCAAATAGAGCCATGATTAGGCCATGACCCAAATCACCAAACATTATTGCAAACAAAAAGGGAAAAGTGATAATTGTGTACAGCGCTTAAAAGTGTAATAAAGTTATTAAGGTTTCCCCAATATAATTTGAATTTACTTGGATTGAGTTCTCTATAAGACGAACATGCGTAGACCTCGATAAGATTCTGAAAGCCCTGTGTGAATCGGTTTGTTCTATTGAAAGTTGGAGGAGTCTGCTTAATAACCATGGTGTTGTAAAAAGAGGCTACTGAACTTCCACATGCAGTCTAGTATGAAACATTTTAATCAAACCTCTATATTCAATAAAAATAAAACAAGAATACTTACTGATCCTTGCGATAATGCTCTGTCTATGTGAGGAAGATCTCCTTTAGGCACCCAACCTTCAGCAATAAGGAGTTTACGACTTACATCGTGGCTGAATAGGTTTAAAGTGTAATAAATAGCCTTCATTTTGCATACCATTATGCTCCAGTTCTGGATTTCCTTGGCAACGGCTTCTGTAAAACAACTCGTTTCGTTGACTGGATTTCCCTATTTTTAAATTTATGTTCTATACCAAGAAGTCTTTGTCTGTGTTCTTCAGTTTTTTGTAAAACGGTTTTAATGTCTTGCAGTTGCAATGATAAACGCTTAATTTCAGCATCCCTGTTCGGTTTTTCTACCGGAACATCAACCATGGTTACTTTGTAGGCGTCGCAAACTCTTTTGATTTTATTGGCGAGGTTTTCCCCTTGGAAGAACGCTATAAAAGCCGCTTTCCTCGTTTCTGAATTCTGAAAGGAGTAAATTGAATGGCCGGTTTATGGTTGAATAAATTCGTAAGTTACATTGGCTGGATCAATGATCGATTCCTCAATATCGGTACAACGGATAAAAATATTTCCATGTCCGATACGCCAGAGGATCCGTTCGAAACCCTGCTGTTTAACTTTATCCACTACTCCCCGATGAAACCTGGAAAATTGGGATTTTTCAATACACTTCGGTACTGTTTTTCTTTTATTTCACTATGAGTAGTAGTAATACATCTATATTCATACTTATCGACTTTAGTGTTTACCTAATGGTGAACTTTTAGTTAACTCTTCAGGACAATAGTCATGTTGAATAGCTTCATCGTGTTGATTGAAAAACATCTGTGCCTTCATCAGTACATTTTTCTGTAGAATCCTATCGTAATATTCTTTTTTTAAAGTTAATCCACCCTCTGATATTTCACGAATATCACGTTCAGTCTTTTCCAGGTGCGCCTAAAATATTATCCATTTAAAGTTTCCAGCACTTTGTACTTTTACTTGACGAAAAAACTTTATGCCTTCTGAATCTGATTAGGCTAGACACTTGTAGCGGGCAATCTCCTAGGTTATCAAAATCTCAGACGTTAAACGTGGCCGTGGGCAAAAGCCGTGAACGCGTTAAAACCCGATACTTACTTCGAAATTTACAATTTCTTTGGGATTCGGTGCTTTCGGCAATGTGGAGATGTCTTGAATCCTAATATCGCCCTTTTTAATTTCGCCCTCTATATACCTAAGCTGTCGTTCCATTTCATTGATCCTCTTAACTTCGTTCGCATATTCTCTTTGATAAAGATTCATATCTTCATTCAACTAAAAAGAACATTTCTCGAAAAACGCTTTCGTAATATTCTTGACTACGTACGTCTCGAAATTGTACGCAGCCTCTTTCACCTAATTCAGCGATAATATGATAGGCTGCTTCCGGTTGCAAAAAAAATTGCAGCAAAGTCATTTCTTCGCCTCGAAATAATGCCCCCATGTTGGAAATTACTGTGATTTTTCTGAAATATAAACGTGAATTGACTTTGAGGGCGAAATAACTTTTACGATTGAGGTAACTTGTTGTAAAAGCACATAGAATGACTCACTGGGGTCGTATAATACGTCGGGCGTGCAACCGAATGCCCCTGTGTCACATTTTTTATATGTCAAGAAAAGTAAGAAAATGGGGATATAAAAAGCTTTGGGATTAGGCTTAGAAGGTCTCCTTTGAAAATCGGGAATCGGGCCCAGGAGTTACCGATATTAAAATAGCGGAAAAGGACAAGCATCTTTTGCTTCCTTTCAACGTTATTAGGGATCCACATATAACGTGGAAAAATGATAATGGCATTAAAAGATTAGAGGACAACTTTTATAATTCAGCATATTTGCTTTTGAAAAGTTTGTAAAATTGGAATTTGGCCAATGATAAAGATATGTGGTGCAGGAATTAGAAACAAAGTATTTAAAGTGGTGGAAAATTACCACGAAAAATGGCGATTAAATGCTTTTGGGATCAAAATTTTCCGTAAAATATCATATTAAGTTGAATTCCATTTAGAAACTCCAGTGGACTAAATCGAATTAAAGGCACACGTTTGTTTTAAAAGGGCTTCACTTTGTATGAAATATGTAAATTTTACTTTTCAGAAATTCAACGTTTAAAAGAGGCTTTATTTATTCGAGATTTTTCTCTGGAAGAACTTAGGTAATGGGTTTTTATCGAATAAAAACATAACTTTGTTAATCAAGTCACATTGCAGACACTTGAAAATGTCAATTCTTGATGTTATCGGTTTTTTTGTCGTAAAGAATCACCACCCATAGAAAAACAATACACTCGACCTGAAATTCCATAAAAGTGATATAAAATTATTCATAAATTTTAATAAATCCAAAAAAAGACTATTTAATTTACAAACAAATTAGTCAATAGACACAGGTGGTTATTTAATGCAAATCAGCAATATACATACACTGATTGATTTATAACAATTGAGTATAACAATTGATTTCTAATTTTCTACTGAATTTTAGTAGCAACTCTCAATAAATTTACAATCTTTTTTTTCAAATAAAAGTCAATTATATAAGTTTAAGCGGTTAAAATAAAGTGGATTTTACTTACTCTGTTCAGAAGTTTTCACTGTTTTAACGCAAACGTAAAATATAACGATGAGACAATGAAGTAATAATTGAAAATATAAATCAGTAATTGATATCATTTCTATATCGTTTATTATCACAGAACAATACTTTGGTAAGTGGAAGATAAAATTACTATTAAATCACTTAATAATTGAATAGCCTTATTGTAATGTTCCATTTGGCAAACATTGCAAAACTAAAATGCAACTTACTTTTCCGAGAGTACTTCTTTCCTGTCTTTTTAAGATTACGAGATGTATTTTGTAATAGAACATTCGTTTTTTCCTATCCATAAAGAGTACATTTCCATTTGTTTTAGTTTTTTTCATATTCAACTTTTTTAAAATCCATTGATTTATTTTCAATCTATTCTCTCATCTTTCGATTGTTAGTTTCATCAGACTTTTCAGCTTTTGTAGCGAGACTAGTGATCTCTAGGGAACTCTTCGTAATTCTAATTTCCGCCTTTCTATTTTCTTAAGATAAATTAATGACTGTTTTGCTGTCGGAAAATTTCAAAAAAGTTCTGCTTATACAGGATGGCCAACTTACCAGTACATCGTTCTATTAGTTTTCCGCCTTTTTCCATATTTCTGTGCTGTAGGCACATTTTACACTTGAACAACGACTTTTAATTTTAATAAAATTTTACAAAATTCGTTTGTAAATTACGCAAACCATTAGAAAATCAGGATCTATTTCTGGTAAAAATCACACATATTTTAGAGTCACAATAACGCGTTTGATTGTGACAGAAGAATTCGTTCGGAATATAAAGTATTCGGAAAAGTTCAGTCTCTGAAATTTACAACAAGCGATGTTTCCAACAATTACGAATTAAGAGAATCTATACTATTTAACTAAAAAAAAAAACATTTGAATCTATACCTTTATTTAGAATTCAGTTGATCTAAAAATTGGAACTTTATGACCATAAAGGTCGTCGTAACTTCTGTAATTTTATCCGAAACAGATTGAATGACTATCCAAACTTTTATCGAAAAATCATTGTGAGTGACGAAGCCTATTTCAATCTCAATGAGTTGTTAACAAACAAAGTTTCTAACATTTTAGTGAGGAACAAACTTCGTTAATTGACCAATGATCACTGAATCCTCGTAAAGTGACAGTATTGTGTGGTATCTGTTAAGGAGAGGTAATTGGGTCCTTTGGAAGTGGATTTTTAGACAGAAATTCCCCATTTATTTGTAAATCCTAAATGAGTTATTTATTTAATAATCACAGTCACTTTTCATTTTGTAAAAATATACCTATCATTTTACATTGTAACATTGGTTATGTATGCATAACTTTTTTTCATGGGTTGATCGTGGATTAAGGATCACCTATTTAAATTTATACAAGTGTTCACGTCATAAAATAAAATATGTGTTTCGTCACCAACTGCGATTTTTGGAATGATTCTGTAGATACAATTTTCGAAAAATGGCAAAACCCGTTTGCTGATTCGTACGTAGTTCTGCTTTTTGAATTTCGAAAATATTGTGAAGCATTCAATGAAAACCCTAATTTAGAATGCACTTAATTTTGAAAAATTCTTATATTATAATATTGAAAAAAAACCTTCCACGGGCTATAATATTTAAGAATTTATTTATTCTGGATTTTTTTCTGCGTCAATTGTTTACGGTATAGTGACGTTTCGTGATCTATCCTGACAACTTCTTCAGATCGTTTTCTGAAAATGAGAATGAAAACAAGTTGTCAGAATGATTTGCGAAATGTCAGCATCTCGCAAAAAATTACCTACGTGAGTTACATTATCAAGCGAGAACTACGTTGCTTAAATTTTCTATACTATTCCTCAGCAATGAGCTTTGACAGTTTATTTACTCCAAACCCTTATCAGATTTACACTCTGAACAAAAAATATACAGAATGACCCTCATAATATTATTTTGTATATTTTCGTAAACATTTTCGAATATTAAGTTATCTTCATTTGCATCATCTTTAAAAAGTGCTTTGATGTCTTGAATTGTTTATTGTATTTAAAAATTATAATTGTTTTTTGTTTTAAACGAATTTTATTCGGCTAAAGGCCATTCATAAAACCAGTTATTGAATGCGTTTGTTATTAAAACTAAAAACATGTATTTTGAATAAATATTTTATATGCTTAAAAATAAATAAAACCTTTTTCATATAAAAATTTCAATAATTCAAAGCTGTTGCTATTGCATTCTCTGCTTGCTAAATATGTAAAATTTATTTTAATATACCTACACACGAATCATAAAATATTAAATCTATTTTAATTTGAAATCAAAAAGAAATTTACTTTAAATAAACAAATTGTTTGTATTAATAAGTTCATGTTTTATTAACTACAAATTGACAAAGAAATTAGTTTGTCATTTTCAATGAGGCTCAAACACATGCAGTGAACGGCAATAGATTGGAATAAATTGATTTAAAATTCAATTGCTTAAAAAAATCGTCGCTCGAACACATCAATTATTATTTTATCTTGTTCATATTTTGAGAAAACAATTTTTTGTGAAATCAAATTTTGTTTATGCTTTTCAAACATGTAATGTTATTATGTCCTTTTTTTTTTTAAACGACAGCCCATATTTATTTGGCGTCATTTGAACGATTTGAAAACATAGATTTTTTTGGTAAATATGCAGAAAAGCTTACCCACATTCGATATTGATGAAATTTTTCATACATATACTATATTTTTACTTAAATAATACAATTATGACTTAAAAAATTGTCACTCGATATTTCTTTTTTACTTATAAATGTAATAAATTTAGTGTATTTCATATATTATGTAGATTATGTTAACAAAAAAATATAAAATAAGATAAAAAATTGGCATTATCTACTTTTGTTACCAAACCAGATTTTCCCAAGTTTACCTTATTTTATATTTTTTTTTAACATAATCTACATAGTATATGAAGTATACTAAATTATTATATTTATAACTTAAAAATGAATAACAATTTTTAAAGGCAAATTCGTGTTTGTCTCGCAAAATCACTTATTTTTACAAATTTTCATCAAAATCGAAAGTGGGTAAGCTTTTCTGCATATTTACCGATTTTTTTAATATAAAGCTTCGTACACATATGAGGCGGAATGTAAATGAGGCAAAGCGCGACCGAACAAATCCTCAGGTGTAGACATAGAACTGAGGTGCGGCAAACCACTTCGGCTTGTTCGGCGAACAAGTTAAGGTCGCATGAACTCAATCTGGATCAATGCCTCGTTCGCTGCCTCAGGTAGTTATATTCGCAGCGAAAAATGTCACGTACTATTTGGATGCATTTTTATTCTGCCTCATATGTGTAAATACCTTAACAGAATACTTTTTTTTATGTTACATAATCAAAAATCTGAGAAAAAAATATTTTATTTAATTATATGAAGGGTACGGGGAAAAAATCAACTAACGTAAATCATTTTTTTCTCAAATATAGAAAAACCAATTTTTATTTTCAAAATACAATTGTGAATGAAAATATATCGAAACTATGAACACTACTATTTACGAATTTGGCTGGTTTTTTCTCTATTTTGGTTTATTAGAATGTGCAGCATCTCATACTGACACCAAAATCTTCATGTGAAGAAAAAAGTGACTTATCTGTTGGTTTTTTCCTGTACCCTTCATATACAGATAATTTTAATATTCAAAACTATTTAACTCTTTCAGGCATAGTGATACTTATTTTATTCTGCTGACTTTCGTCCATATTTGCATACTGGGACTTAGATTGTACCACTAAATTTCATAAAAATTGCTTTTAGTCATATAAATTTAAATTCATGTTCCTATTTTCAAATAAAAATAATAAAATTTTTCCTGTAACTCGGGTTTTTCTAGTCTCAAAATTCTGTGCCTAAAAGAATTAACAAATATTACGGCTTAAAGGTAAATTGCTTTTTAAAACAATGAATAAACATTATAACAAATAATAATAATAATTATTATTATTATTATTATTATTATTATTATAATGATGCCATTCGTAGTTAATTCTCAATTTAGGGTAATTATATACAAGTGGGGCTCCAGCTCCAATTTGCTCCAAAAATTTTTCTATGTAGGGGAACCTGGGGCGGAATGGGGTACCGGGGCGGAATGAGAAATCGCAATATTTTAATACACAGGGAAGGGAGATTAACGTCAATTTCTTAAAATCGATTAATTAATTGTAGCACCCTAATCGATTTTAAGAATTGACGCTAATCTTCCCGAAGTAAAATATAAATAAAATATTGCGATTTCTCATTCAGCCCCGTGTTCTCCTATTAGGAACTATTGTTTAGTAGTTAGTAGTTAGTTGTTTAGTAGTGGGGGAAGAGATTTTTAATGAAACGAGAACTGACCTATCCCTCTACTTACTTTATTTCCAACCCTCTTTTCAGTGAAATTTTTTTTTCGTGAATATACTTAAAACACATTTTAGTTATTAGCATCCTTTATCACTCCATGATCTCGGAAGAGACTTAAATTTGTTAATAGTTAAATAAATTTTTTTTTTCATAAATAACCGTTAAATGGGGTTTCCCTCATTATGGATTTACTATTTTTAAGTACCAAAAAGTACTCGAATGGTTGAAAAATTTTTTTCACTAAAATTGGGCTGAAGCCCCACTTATATATGTATAATTACTCAATTTAAAAATACGTACACAGAAATAAAGGAAATTAATAGGAAATAACACGATTGGTACTGATGAAAAATATGTACATTGTACATACATATGTATGTACATTTGACTCAACTGATCTTTTGTTTTCTAATTGTTTACATTGCCTTTAGCTATTTTAAGATACAAACGACGATTTCCTGTTTTTCTAATATACGTTGTTTACGAATTTCTTATTCAATGATCAACTCAAACACTCTATGGGGTGGTTCGTTATTCATTAACGTCAAATTTAGCTGTGTATACAATTCTGAATACAAATTATTCGGTTCAACCCCGCTTGTTTACCAAAATTTTCTATATACCTTACCTACTTATGTATGTACATACATATATTAAACCTCATATTGGGTAATCGATTTTTTTAACATTACAATATGTAATTTATGTGTTTTTGATTCAACGATCTTCTTGTCAACAATTCAATTTTCTTAAAAGGATTTTCTATTCCTTTAGAAATTTAATTTATCTATTACATACTTATATCACATATATAATTGCTTTTCAATCATGTTCTAAGTGTGTAGGAGCTTTCGTGCTGTAGAAAAACAGAGCAAAAATTTTTGAACGTAAACAATTTTTCCGGCCTGACATTTAATCTCGGTTTAAGGTCTCAGAGCACCATCGTTTTAAATTTTCGCCAGAACATTCCATGTAAAAACTGACAGGCCAGAGCTATTAAAAATTACTCAGTCTCTAAGAGCATGTGCACGTTGTTTAATGATAGAACTGCAATTTTTCATACTCTTTAATATATAGAGATTTTAGTAAAGATGGACAAACATGGCCTGGTTTAAGGATTTTTAGAAAAATAAACACAAAAAAACTTTTGGCTAATGACGTAAAACACATTTTAAGTCTACTTTTTGAGTTAAATTATTAAAAAAGGGAATAAATCATACTTATTCCTTTTGGTAGATAAACAACTCGTAAAAATATCCAGGTAATCTAGCCATCAATCCGTTTACCAAACTTCAAATAATTTAAAATTTTATCCTTATGAGTTTTAGTGGCCATTCCAGTTCTGCCTTCAACACCAACAAACTAAATCGCTCAATATCTATAGTTTTTATCACTTTCCAATAAAAAATGTCAACATATTTCCACTCTATAACGCCTTTGACCTTCTTTTACTTTGGTCGCAGCAATATTTTCGCCTTTCCATCTACGATCGACCGTCAGAGAATTAATGGAAAATGCATTTCCCACTGTCGCTTACCTGAAAGTGTTCCCACTATGATCTTTAAAGTAACAATATCCGAGTTCGTTTTCGCCGTTGAAATACGTGTATTCTTTAACAAAAACCTTTCTCAAAATCTTCTTTTCGGTTGCCTTTCTTAGAGCACGAGTTCCCAGATTAATTTGAGACGAACGGTAAAGTGAATTTGAAAATAATCGATTGTAAATCGAATATGAAAACTATTTTTCAGTTTACATGTTCGATTATGGATGTGATGCCGGTCTGCTTCACGACAATGTATTGGTATAATGTAGCCAATTTAGTAAAAAAATACAACAATAGAAATGGAAGAATTTAAAGCACTTACCGTAAAACCCAGATTTAATGCCTTGCTATTTCTACATAAACATTTGGGACCCCGAAAAACGCAGTGAAAGGTAACCGTTTTCAATCTTGTGCTGAAGTTAACAAAGCTGTTACATTTTCCCAGATTCCCAACGAAACGTAAATTGTTTAGGTCAATTTAATGTCAATTGTTGTTTTGCATAATAAAATTGTAAGATAAATGGCTGATCATGGTGAAAATTATATCTAAACACGCGTTCACACGGAATATTAAATGAACTAAAAGATTCAGACAATAGTTTGGTATTAATCCATGCCGTTACGAATCCAGTCTTTGACAATCCAAACCAAATTCCTATGTATTCGGGCCTATTCTCTAATAGCAACGCTACGGCATCCCTTTTCTTCCATCTCTGGCTTTTGAAGTAATTGCCAATTCTATTACTAAAATCTTCGAGCTGAAATTAAAGCGAGATTTTAAAGCTTAGTAGCTGATTGTGTTCCAGACGCATAAATTTATCATTTAAATATTTCGAGAAACTATTAATTGCCGACTGATTTACATCAATAGTAACAAATTATAAAGTCAAATTTTAATGAAGACAATTCGAAGAATTAATTCTTTGTATTATATTTCGAACTTTTAAAAGAATTTATTTCTCTAACAAATAAGATGTTGTTCTGATAATTTTGAACATATTGTCGGAACGATCTTGTTGTGATTCGACTGAGCGTTGAATATGACGAAAAATTAGGTACATTTTCCAGAAAATTGGGTGATTTCTTAAACTTTCACAAAGTTAATAGTGCAATTTTCCACTTACTGAATGTCTCTGGAAAGTCTTTTGATAATATGTAAATTAGTTTCCATATAAAAGATAAAAATCTACAGTTTTGTTAAAAAATAAAAAGTAATGTCGAGTTCAGTGGTCGAATTTCTTGTATTGTGTAATTGATCAGCTCTAGGTCAAGTGTTATTGTATCCTAATGTCTGTAAGATGAAGCCGGGAATATACACGAGCACGAAGTCATGCTACTTTCGAGCATCTGCTACATATCTAGTAACACATTACGTACACGAGAACAGCATTCTCTAACATTGACACGCTACTTAATCGCACGACGGTCCATTTTTCAGTGATCCTAGTATGCGATATAAGAGATTTCGAATCATCCGGCTTGTTTGATCCATTTTATTTGTTGTCCTTCTACTGTAATCCTTCCGTCTAGTTTTCGGAATTTTTATCTTTTGTAAAATCTATCTTTAGGGTGAATTTATTGTTTTCTCCTGATTTTTCTTATACGTTTTAAAACAGCTAGTATGCTTCTTACTTCCGAACAACACGTGGCATTCAACGTGTGACTTCAGTGTGAAAGCCCACTTAGGATGTTCTGTTGCCAATCAGTATCCCCCTTAAGATATCGTTAGCTTTTTTTCGAGAACAACGAAGTTTTCAAAGAAATGGTTACTTATTTTTCTAATAATAGAATGTGTTACGGGTATTCGAAATGGAAAAGTAAAGCCATTTGAACGTAATAACGTTGCTGTGAAATGAAATGAAGTGAAAATTTCTTGTTCAGGTCCACTAAGAGTGACTTTCATTAAAATTCTCGCAGAAAGTTAGTGGGGAAAGCAATGGCTCGATGTTAATAATAGCTTTAACGTTTAAATGGAGGGATAGCGATATATATGTATATAGATATATATAATCGAATGGGCTAAGTGAAATTTAACTTTTAGTGAAATTGGAAAAGTTTCTAGATGCAAAGAAAATTGAAACTAAATTGTTTAAACAGTAAAACATTTATTTGATATTTTGTTTATATTTACATTTAAGAATATGCGTACATGACCTTAACTTTCATTACTTTTTTTTCTAAGAGAGAAATGTTGAGATTTTTCAAAAAAAAGAATGTAAAGTACAAAAAGAATCTGGTGTGTCAATGTAACATATTTGATTTGAGAAACGCCCGAGGTTCTATTCAAACTCAGCTCGATTTATAGAAATAGAATGTTTATGAATACCTATTTGATCTATACAAATATCGGTCTCTTGAACGGTATACATATGTAGGTATATTCACTTCCAGAATTCTTGTCCTGGATTGGGTTACATGTATGTAAATTTGTCAAACATTTTTCTGAACAATGGACAACAATAGTTTAAAATATGAGCTACATACGTTAATCTTAAACGTTAACATTGAAATCTTACTAATTTTTAACTATTCGTTGGCTAACCCATTTACAGCAAAGTTTAATTTAGTATAACGGGAAATCGAGCTAGAAATTTTAAACTTTCTTGCATATCTAACAAGGTGAAAATTAATTAGATTAACGAATTTGATAAGGGCCTGTTGCTGCATTTTTAAAGAAAATTGCATTTAAAATTTCCATCCCATTTGCCATAAAGTAATTTTTGTCAATTGTGCAAATTTCAAACAACTTTAGACTTTCCAATTAAGCTTAAACAACATTGTTTCAAATTTTCCGTAGTATTTTTAAAGATCTTTCTGGAATTTGAGGGCTCATACGTATTCTAGAAAGATCTTGTTTCTCAATCAGTTTATGTATAAATATTTATAAATAATTTAATGGTGTATTATACCTATTTACAAATCAGTCTCGAACATAAATAGGGATTTTCTTAAACAAAAATTATCCTGTAGAAGTTTTAAGCAAATAATAAATATTCCTTCATAGTGCATAAAGTTAATTTTTCACTCAAAAGCTTTTTAACAAAATATAAAAAAATCGTTAACGAGTCTGCTATATGGTGCACCTAGTTTTCATGTTTTCTAATAAATTTGAGTGGAATATTAATATTTTAAGCACTAGCAAGTTTTCTTTAAACTTGTCCATCGAAAATATAAATTTTCCTTTTCGTTATTCGAATTTTCTTAAGTACCTTATTATTAACTTCAAACACCTAATTTAACTCGTTACTGGTAAACCGAGTAATTTCCTAAATGCCCTTCTAAAGTCCATATTAAAAATAGTATAAATAATAGGGTTAAGTGCGGAATTTATGTATCCTAGCCACGTAATGAAGTTTGTTAACCTTCTGGAAGGACAACACGTCGGGCAAAAGGGCACTATCACGTACATTAAGAAAAATGGCAACCAACAGACCACAAACACTCCCATGATGATACCCAAAGTTCTTGCAGCCCGCCTCTCTTTTGACAAACTGATTCGTTGTTTTTCTTCGATGAATTGATAAATTCCTCCAGTTTTTTTAGGAACATCAATGACCACCACTTTAGATTCGGCACTCTTAGTTTTCGAATTTATAATGGCAACTGTAGTGCAAGGACTTGAGTTTTTCAAGTTATTAGTTAAGGTTGGTTCTTTTGAAAGATCGCCGCTTTTCTGTGAGTTTGAAGAGTTTTCACCTGAAAACAGAAAATTCAGTTGACCTGATGTGCTTTTTGTAAATTCTAGAAGATGCAGAGAGAATTATATGTTATAAAGTTTCGAGTGTTTCACGTAAAGAAATTCAAAAGTCGTATTTCAAAAGTTTGAACAGTGGGATCAATTTTCATGTTCTCAAATTGAATTGAAAACTTTTACGTCTATATGAATGTAAAAAACATCCAAAAATATATTTGTGTTTGAGGTATTGAACCGGAATTTATAAATTAATCGATGTGTGTATGCGTGTGTTATAGAAAATTCTCAATTACCACCATCTGTAGCGGAATCCTCGTGCACTAGAATAGGTTTTAATTGTCCACGTTCATCATTCTCATCTTTATTCGTTTTCTTCTTTTTCTTCTCTTTTTTACAGTTGATTTCGATATTGTGATCGTTGTGATTCGTTTCGCCACTGCTCACACTGTCCTTATCAAAGTCAATTTTTTTCTTCGATTGACTTTTTGAGATCGCATTAATTTTTGATGCCTTGGCCCTTTCTCGTAATCTACGTCTTGTTGCGATGAAGATTTGAATGTACACAATCGTCATTATAATCAAGGGAATGTAAAACGACCCAGAGGAGGAGTACACCACGTAACCCTTGAACAAAAATAATGATTATGGGATTTAAGTAAAACAAGAGGCGATATTTAAATTGTTTGGCCAAGATTATAATACTGCCATTAGCATTTCATTCAACAGCAGGAAATATTCCATTATTCATGGTTTGAAATGGCGTTTTCTGTTATCGAATTTAACGGAAACCACCTTAGGGTTTCAGACTTTTTGGGTAATTATTCAGATAAAAGCTTATATATTATCAAATTCGCAAATGTCTTAAGTAAGATCTCACCTGTCTAGAAGACAATTTGCATACTTTATTTTCTAAGAACACATCAGTGTCTGGCCAATCATTCCAACCAATAAGAGGTGGAGAAGAGATCACTAATGACAATACCCATACTGCAACAATCATAATTAAAACTCTTTTTAAAGTTCTTTTCTGAGCATAATTAATGGGATCGGTGATGGCCCAAAATCGGTCCAAAGCGATGGCGCAGAGATTTAATATTGAGGCCGTACAACATAGGACGTCCGAAGTAAGCCACATTTTACACAAATGGATCCCGAACACCCATTGTCCAACAACTGAATAAACTACGTTCAATGGAAGTACTAATATAGCTACTGTCAAATCTGCCACTGCTAGTGAAACTATGAAAAAGTTTTGCACGATTCTTAGAGGTTTGTAAGTGAACACACTCAAAATCACTAAAATATTTCCTATAACAGTTAAAAGTATGATGAATCCTAGGGTGATTATGATCAGTAGGGCTTCCCATTCTGGAGTGTAAACGGTCCCAAAGATGGTGGAATGGTTTCCGTAGTTCACTTCACAAGATTTCTCGGTGGCACTCATGTTTCATCTTCGAACGTTGATATTAACACGACCTACAAAAAAATGTCGTTTATATTTAGGGATTCCGTACAGGCAGTGGGCATTTGCATGTCCCTTGATAAATATTCAGGGAATGTTTTCGGAACGATTTAAATATCGTTTGGAAGTCTAGACGTGCTTAAAACATATGATTTCAGTGAAATAATGGCCTCGTTTTGAAGAGATCTTTCAACAAATAACAACTAGCATTTCAATATTTTTCTATAGGTCGGTTTTTAGAGGAAACCGATTGGATTGTGCTGTGACGCGTATACGACGGATACTCATAAAATAGTATTATATTTCTGGACAGTAAATAAAAAAATCGTGACAGGAAATAATACTGTTTTTTTATTACGCGATTTTGTTTTTGGCCGTAAACTGGTGCCCATATAACCTCGTAGATTTGAAAAAAATAGAGATTTTTATGAGAGTTTCATGTTAAAAAAAGCGAACAAAAGCCGGAAATCTGGATAATGAAACCCCCCCCTTTCCCTCAAAACGTATTGTGTTGAATTTTTTTTTTAAATTAATACAAGATACTGTCAAAAGGAAAAGATTGATTGATTCAAAAAGTGCAGGTCGTTAACAGTAAAAATTTACGATATTTGAATTGAATAAACATTACCACGCACGCAAAGAGTTAATTAGGAACAATACCATAGTCTGGATGTAAAATCTGTTCTAATTCATCTACTATTGTTTCGCCATTCCTCCTACGGTAAAACAGAAATTTGTAATAAACTCCTAATTTAAATAATAGAATTTCGAAATTTATACATTTGTCTTATGAATCATGGAGATTCGACCTTAAAACACGACAATTTCGATATTTTAAAGTGAATTGTAACAACATCTAATTAAAATTGACAAAATCGTGCTCGATCCATGACGACAATAATGGACAGAAATTATGAATTTTCATTAGAAACACGTACTGCTTTAGACCCTGATCATTCTGTGCTAAATTAAGACATCTTTTCGATCTTCTTTCTAAAACAACATAAATAAATTCCCTCACCTTGTTTTTCTTCATAAATTAGAGTACACATTTTGTCGTTTGCGGTTGGCATCTCATCTGGTTATGAGCCGAGCCTGTAAATAAGAAGAAAATTGAAAATACGAGAGTCTCTATGAATGAATAAAATATTTGTTCTTTGTGTGATAAAAGAGATTTTATTACACTTTTATATATTATTCATTTTATTGTAAATCTGTTTTTCTAGAATTTTCAAAAAACATTAAAAGTGTGTCAAATAAAAACTTTAAAAGTGTTCTGAAAACTCCACCGACCGGACCCATGTTGTTCGAATTAGCAGCAGAGGCAGCAAGGTAAAAGGGCTTACTAATGACATGTTTTAAGAACAAAAAGTGTGGACGTAATCAGAGTTTAAAAATGGAAACTTTTATAGAAACAAACAACTTTTTTCGTTTCTTGCACACTGGATGAGTTGTACCCTATTGATAATATTCATTGTAACATAAATCTGGAATAAGAGTACAGTAAACATGTTTGCCACTCTGGCTAATGAATGAATCGATCAACAAACAGGGCGACTTCCTTAGTTTATCCTCACCGACCTAACCGATTGAAAATCCTTTATAGAATCGTTAAAGTTTCGGCCATAAATTATAGTTCCATTCACCACATAATGGACGATGTCCTATAAAGTTCCATGCAGTGTCAATAAGATGGAAGTGAAAGCAATTGACTTTCGAATTGAAACAATGACGTGTTAGTATAATTGAAGAAGTAGCCATTCTAATAATGATTGTGTGTGAACCTGAAACTCTGAGAATAGACAATGAACAATGTCGTTCTTCTTGGATGAAATCCAGAAAATTTTCTACACAACTCTCGACAAAATAAAGCTAAAAAAGGCTCTTTTTCCCGAGCATATTCATTCTGAGCCATTTTAAAGCGGAGAATTGTTTTTTGACTCCTTTTAACGAAGTTCTCATGAATAACGTTTGGGATGTCAAAGTTAGCGCAACAAGAAATGAGATTATTTTAGAATGTCATATTCCGATTTATGTTTGCACGTTGGAAAGTTGTCGTGCGGGAAAGCCCAGCCACCCAACTTCAACGTGGCAAGAGTAAGAACGATTCAGTTTAAGATATTTAGGTGGTATTAAAGATAAACCGAGAACTGAATTTCGTTTATCTTCTATTTGCTAACGTTATGTGAGGTATTTGCGAAAGTGTATTTTCTGCCGTGCGTATGCTTCCTTGATTTACCTTTATTTAAACTGTAGTTTCCATATTAAATCATCAATTTCAGTATGAGTTTTAGTGAGCTGAGGCGTACATCAAGCTAAATTGGCGTATTTTAGAAAATTGCCTGAGAAAATGGATGCAACAACATTTACTTTGCACATATCAAAAAGCTGCTGGCTGCAACTAAATCAAATTAGGCCCTCCGGATAAATGTGTGCTGTGTATGAAATGAAATTTGAAACTTTTATTTCCTGGAAAATCTTTAAAGGTTTCCGGCTTCCGAGTTTATAGCTAATTGAAAATTTACGTCGTGCAATTGGGGAAATGAAGTAGGTACACTTATAAAATTACGGTCTATCGAGTTTTATATCAATACAATTTTGCGGCTTCTGCCTTTGACGCTGCTATTTTGACATATTTTAATTCCGTTTATTTCCTGGATGAGTATTTATCTTAATTATTCTTTTTAATTTCTTATTATTTTATGTCTATAAATCGGACATCGTTGGTTTTCGTTATGTTTTCACAAAGAAATATTTGTTTTGAATTGTTTCTAAAAAGGGGATTCCAACGGTATTCGATTTTTTCCGAATTAGAAATGTACCTTCAAAGGTTCTAATCGGTTTATAGGATAACTCAAAGGTCTTAAGTAACAGTAAAATCTAAGATTCAGTTAATCTGTACCTCCTCGTTTTGACGCTCGTGATTTTCATAAGACGCAATCCTGTCAAGCTGTACCAAGTAGAGTTGCGCTAACATGCATAGCTTAATTATTCAAGAATGGGAGCCACTGAAATGATTTGTTTTTATTCTTTATCGCGTTTGCATCTTTTCGTTACACAACAAATGGGTATCCTGCTTAGGATACTACAGACTACATGATACATATGAATTAATTTACTCCGACTTTTCATTCGGCTGAAGCTGGAAACTTTTGTAGTAACATATGATGTACATATGTGAATGAATGTATTTTCCAGTGTTTTAGAAACATATCATAAATTTTCATATGTTCAAAAAGAGGGCCAGAGAAGATAGTCGCATGGCGCCAGGTCATGGATAATCTATGTATACTAAATATAAAGCTTATAGTATTTATAAATATACATAAATATATTCTGACGTTCTTTTAAATCATCCGAATAACTTCAAACTGACAATAGCTATCTATCATGAAAGAGTTAAAGAACAGTAATAAATGATAGTGGAGAAAATAGCATTAAAAAAGATGAAAAGCACTGTTGTTTTACCCTAATAATCAGTGAATGTTGAGAGCCTGTTCAACCAAGTGTCTCTAGAATGAAGGAAGTTAAATATACGATAATTGGCCCACTTATTTTTAGTTTACATTTTCATGAATTAAAGCGACGTCCATTAGTAAATGGAGCATTTGCTCGATATTCGAGGCGCAAATCATGGAATTGTTTTTTCCGAACTGTGTAAATAAAAACACCAGAAACTATTGGTCAATATTCCAACGTAAAATTGGAAAATTCCATTTTGCATGCATAAATCATAAACTGAGATCTTTAATACACTCAGGAGTCCTTAATGGATATTACATGAAGGAATTAAGATTTAAAATTAATT